>JASDQU010560109.1:26844-36966 GCA_032191745.1 Picea mariana | reverse complement strand
CATTTCCGGTGGTATGTGGAACGTCACATAACTCCTCATGGTTAGAGAGTTATGGCCATGTGAAGTTGGAGAACCCTCATGAGTCATCTAGAAGCCCCAAAAGGTCAAAGTAGTCAAAGTGTTTGCAAAGAAGAAATTATTTAAATAATAAAGTGAAGTGATGATTGTGCTATAAGTCAAAGAGGATGCAAAAGAAATTATTTAAATAATAAATTTAATGGAGAACTTGCTAATTATGGAAAGTGGTTAAGTTAAGTGGACAAGTGGTTATAAGTGGGTTAACCCTAAAATAAGGAAAGTGGGTTAAGATGGTTAAAAGATAACCCCTTGAGGATGCTACATCAAAGTATAAATAAGAGGCAAGGCTTGATCATTTAAGTACACTTGAACCTATTGAATATCTATTTTGTGAAAGGTTACTTGGGAAGGTATTATTGATAGAGAAAAGTGCGGCAGGAAAACTGTCGCAGAAAAAGCGCGGAAAAAAAATCACGGCAGAAAAATCGCAGTAGAAAAATCGTGGAAGAAAAAGTGAGACAAAAAAATTGCTGCAAAAAAAGTGCGGCAGAAAAATTGTAGCAAAAAACGTGCGGCAAAACAATCACGGCAACAACATGGTTGGGGTCTATTTATGAGAGATATGGCACATCTTGTTTGAGGTTGAGGTACAGGTTGATGCATGGTACATGTTGGTTCAGGTTATTGGTATAGGTTGTTTGGTGCAGGTTGATTGGTACAGGTTATTACGGGTTATTGGTACAGGTTGGCAGTGATAGGTTGATAGTTGCAGTGGTTGATTCAGTGACAGTGACAAGTTTTCTACATTTGGCATTTATATTTCAGGGCGTTTGGACGAGGCAATGATAGGTGGTTGTAGCCACCTTCTAGTTGTAGTCAGAGAACATAGGGTATTGCAGCCTTCTTCTGGTTGTAGCTAGAGAATTAGGGAGTTGGAGCTTCCCTCAGGTTGTAGCCTGAGAAACTAGGGGGTTGGAGACTCCTTCCAATTGCAGCTAGAAAACAAAGGAAGTTTGTGCTTCCAATGTATGTAACTCTTAAAGACATATAAGAAAAAACATTATGCGGTTTTCTCCCGCTTTGGGTTTCCATGTAAAACATTGGTGTACTATGTATGTGTATGGTTTCTCATTTGTTCATTGTTTATTTACTCTGCAACTATTGGATGATAATGCTACATTGATATAACACTTGCATTTTTTGGTTGAAAATGATTGAATTGCTCTATTACTGATTCACCCCCTGCTCTCAGTAATCCAACACCTCTCTCCTCTTTCCTCTTTATCCTTATCATGGAATGTTTTGGGTGCTCAATAAAATTGGGAGAAACACAAGGATAATGCAAGGGGCTCTGACTTCATGGAGAATCACAAGTGACAATGCATCAACAATTAATATATGACATTATTCTCATGGGTACCCCCATAGTTTATGAAACATGGTCCATAAAACAAGTCCTTTTTAACTTCATGGAATCCTCAGGAACCTCCATCAACCAAGGTAAATCTCATATATTTTTCTTTAACAATCCTCATGCTATTCAAGCTAACCTTGCTAGAATTTTGGTTTATCAGAAGGGCACTCTCCCTTCCAAATATTTGGGTGCCCCTCTAGTGTAAGACTCCATAAATTAATCCTCTTTAGAAGACCATCTAGCACGAATGGCTAAAAAACTTGAGTGGTGTTGGTACTTTCATTCTATCAACTTGGAGGGAAGATTAGTGCTGGTCAAACCTGTCCTACAAGCAATGCCTATGTATCATTTTGTTGTTATAGCTTCCCCAAAGTACATCCTAAATGTTGTTAGAAATATGCACAGGACCTTCCTCTATGGAAGAATCAAAAAGTGTCGAAAATGGGCCCTTGTGTCTTAGGCAATGAGATGTCTCCCAAACCTGGCAGGTGTGTTAGGTATCCAAGATCCAGAAGTCCTAGGAAAGGTTTTAGGTGCCAAACTATGGTGGTGATGGTTAAAAAACAAATAAACATTATGGGTGCATCTATGGAAACCAAAATATGCAAAAGACACATATGAAACTCAATTAATTCACATGAACAAATCTCCTTCAGGTTCAAACATCTAGAATATTGCATGTAAAAATAGAATGCTAATCCGACACCATTTCTTTTGGGAAATTTGCAATGGGATGGCTACCCTCTTTTGGGATGATGCATGGAAACAATTACTCAAATGGTCGGAAAGAGAAGACCTATAAGAGATCAATAACACCATTATCACTCAAAATAAGATGGTAGTTGTGCAATATTGGCTCCCTGTGACAATGGATCCCCAGTGGCACATCTAGATTCCCATTGACCAATTGTAGAGGTCCTTGGATCAAGAAAATTTAAATATATTTTGGGATGAGATGAAATCAAGGGAAATCAGAGTTAATCATCAATAGGATAAATTGCATTGGGTCAACTCTAAAAGAGATGACTTCATAGTTAGAGAAGTGTATTGCATCTCCGCTAGCCATAAGCACAACCCTAAGCAAGAAATCTGGGAAAGAATATGGAAACAAAATTTGTGGCCAAAAGTCTCAGATTTCCTCTTGTTGGCGCATAGAAGAACATTAACATGGGACAACCTCCTCAAAAAATATTTTTAGGACCTTCAATATTCCTTCTTTGTAAATCTCAGGAAGAAAAAATAGAGCATTTCTTCAACTCCTTCCCCTTTTCTGTTGATCTATGGGACATGGGTGAACTAATCTTCCAGAGGGATAGTTAGAACTAAAAAAAAATTCAAGACACTGTGAAAAAATGGACTCAAAGAATTACCCAGAGCCTAATCGTCAATAGATCTTGGAAACTTCTTATGTGCTTCACATTATGGGAAATATGGAAGGAAATGAATAGACACGTCTTTAAAGAAGAATACTCACATCCCATCAAAATATGGGACCACATTACTAGGACCATACATGAATCAATCCTAACCCAAAATTGGATGGTGTGGGACTAGAAATGCAACCCCAATGAGAGAAGTATCATGCATTACATGGATTTAGACCCAAGCAAGATGCCTCACTTCTCGAAACTTGTTTCTCCTCCAAGTAGCACACCCTCTCTCTCGTTGTCACCTCCTATCAGTTTCATCAAACTAAAATTTGATGGGGATTCAAAAGGAAACTCGGGTGTGGTTGCCTATGGAGGGATGTTCATAATTGATAATGGTACTATCCTCATACATATGCAGGGAATATTGGTATACATAAAAATAACATGGTAGAAATCAAATCCCTGCAAGAGGGCCATAAGATCTCCATTAAAGAATGCTACACCAGATTGGTCGATGAGGGAAATTCATAGTTTCTTATTAGTATGTTGAATCACATTCAATAAGTATTTTCTCTTCATAGTATCTCCACCAGTTGGCATCTTCAAACCTATCTCAATAGAATCACTCACCTCATCAACCAAATCCTAGCTTTCATCCCTTCTTATGTTAGACGCTTAGAAAATAAACTAGTAGATAAAATGGCTAGTGAAGGAATCCAAAGTTTTCTAGATAGTTGGGATAAGCCATGGTATCCTTCATAGAATGATTCACTAATGATAAGCTGCTATATCCTTGCATTAGAGGATTGGCAATCCTTTGATGGTGTGTTGGGGAGGAATGGGATATTGGGGTTAGAGCCCAATGAACATGTAGACCCTTGGAAACTAGAAATGATCCCAACATGCAATCTCATGCAACACCTTGAGCATGAGAACAAAGAAACCCATCCTAGACTTGTTAATGACTGAGTTAATGCAAATTGAGGGCAACACACGTGCCTTAGACATTGGATCCACTAGGTTTATTTGACTTGGAAGCATGGATAAAGCTATGGAAAGTGATATTCAACCTGGGTTTTCTCTCTGAGATGATAGGAACAATTAATAACTACAAAAAACTTATTGGGCTCCTAGTTGGTGGATACTTATCCCATCTCCATCTCCACCATGCATTGGATTCTTGGGATATTCTTGAGGCTGGATGGCTCTGCAATGAGGTTATCGATGAGGCTATAGAAGAGTAGGTGGTGCCCCTATGTAACCTCCCATATGTAACGTAGAGGAAGAAACCTCTAGCACCTGAGTGCAGCACAAAACCCAAGCTACAATGTCTGCATTCCATAGTGTAACCCACCTCGTTTTCAATCAAACCTAGAGGACGTGGAAGATGAAATTCTATTAGAGCGTATATTAACACTAGACATGGAGGTGGATGAGGAAATCACTTGTTGGGATTTAGATGGGGGACACACGAGAGGCTACGAAAAGAAATATTGGAAGACCATGGAGCTGTATTGGAATCTCAAATCTTTATTGGGGTAAATGTTGCAAGTAAGAGAGAGGTCGCAAGATAACATTGAACTGCAATTGGATGAGTTACACCTATTGATCAAAGATATCCTATTAGTCTCTGTTAGGATATTTAGACACTTAGGAGTCAGTGAATATCTACTTGGTCTAATGTGTCATTGGGTAAAAGTGTGTTTCTTAGTGTGTTTCTTTAGTATCCATTAATATACATTTGCAGTTAGGAAATCTGATGGTCATGATATGTTCCCGACATAGAGTGATCCAACGGTTCATATTCTCCTTGATATTAATGACCATTAATCCGTGGCTTAACACCCGATTGGTCCATGATCTCTATTTAAAGAGCATGGAGGGTCATTTGTTGATGATCAATTGTGAGAAACTCTCTTGTAAAATATCTCTGTAATCTTTTTCTTTTGCATTAATAAACTACTCCAAGTGGTCGCATTGGCTAGGGTCATGGATGTTTCCTTGTAGGGGTTTTACCACGTCAAAAAATTGATGTGTTGATATTTGATCTGGTTGTGTGAGTGGTTACTGAAGGTGTTCGTCCTCTATTGGAATACATGTGTTGTCGAACAATCTCTTGCTCAGGTTCAACGACGACCCTTACAACTCCTAAGATACCTCCTGAGATACCTCAGGATCCAAATGAAACCCCACTAGCTTAATGGAAAGTAGGTACTCTCTTTTGTTTTTTCAATGATGAAGGAAAATGGTAGATATATGAAATCTTCTAGTAGACTTCATATTTTTATTTACAATGTTAATATCGCTAGATCGGATTTTGGAATTTTTTTTTGTCAAACTACTTGGACTAAAGACTTATTCCTTTGTTGTTGGTTTGGTTTCTCGAGCGACAGGCCAACATCAAAGTGTTTTTGTACATTTTTGAAAGAAATATTAATATAAGTTGTTCTATGTATTTACTAAAACAAATTAACGTTCACCTGCAGTTTTCATGTTTATAAAATCATATATATTACATATCTTAATATTGTAATTGTAAAACATGGAATATAATGGTTTTAATTTGCAAATACTATTGCACCCAACAAAACCAAGAGACGTACTTTCCCTTTAACAAAGAACATATTTCACAACATTATAAAATGCACTTTAAATTTTTTTTTCACTATTTTTGTTTAGTCACTTTGCCCATGTATGTACTATCATAGTGTTGAAATAAATTCCAATCATTTTACATTGTCTCATTGTTGAGATCAGTTGAATTTATATTTTTCCTTATATCATTACTAAATAAATACAACTAAAAAAATATCATTTTTTCAAACTTTTGGTATAATTAAAAATCTATTAAAACTTTAAAAAAATTCTCAATTGTGATTTCATAATTAAAATTAACAATGCACAAATCACAAAGTCCTTGGAGTATCATACCTACACTTCCCAATGTTCTAAAAATTTCATACATACAATTCCCTATGTAATAATTGTAATAATGAATTACACTGTTGAGAGGTTTGAAAATAGGTTATTTCTAATCCCTTTAATAAACATGGAGTTGAAATGGTGTCATTTATCTATAAATAATCTTTTTGACATTTTATTTGAATTTCACATATAAAATATACAATGAATTGCATCCCAAATTTTCTTTAACAATTCAATTCTAAATGTTATTTGCAACAATAGTTTCTTAGCAATGTAAAACAAAAATATACAATGAAAATGTAGATGCTAGCTCTTTCATTAAAACCCCATTTAAGATGATAGATTTTGCACCTTATGTAAGATAGTAGGGATAACACCATTTTTTTGGAAACTCCAAATAAAATTAAAAAACTATTAAAAAATTCATAAAAATTCTCAATACTCCTTGAACTTGATAATTGTAATTCCCAATATTCCTAAGATTTCATGATTACAATTTTCAATGCAATAATCATAAATCCCAAATGCCAAAGTATTATATCATAGTTACACTTCCAATGTTCTAAAACTTTTACACTTATGGTTCCTAATGTAATAAATAATTATAATACTGGGACGTTTGAATATGAGTTATCTTTAATTCTTCTCCACAATTAATAGACCTGAAGCAAGGATGATATCATTTATTTCTAAATATTTTTTAAATCTTTCTTTAAATATCACAAATAAAATATACAATGAAATGTATCACAAATTTCTTCTAATAATTCAATTCTAAATGCTAAAGGATACATTTTTCTTAGTGATAGGTTTTTGAATGAAGATGATGGTAAAAAATTGGCCATGGGGTGCTTGGGAACATTCTCACACATGAACGTGCTCGCATTCATAGAACCATGCATGCATTCTTGAGTTTCCAGCCTTAACATTCCTTGAACCACCTCGAAGTCTTCCACCTTAGCAACAACTAGGTGTTCTTAAGAACATGTGTGCATCCTGAAGAAGACATGCACATTCTTAGGGATGCATACATGTTCTTAGGAAGGCGTGCACATTCCTAAGAACAATTGCACACTTTAGGAATGTTCACATTTTCCTTTTGTTTTAATTTGACAAAAGGGTCGTAGTTGGTTCATTGTTACCAATAGATCATGTCGTGCATTTTAGGAGGTATTTAGCAAATTGAGGAGGTAGATTTGAAGAGAGATTAACAAATCATTGTAGGAATCTATTGACCTAGTCATCGATTAGTTTCAGGTAAGTATTTTATTGAATTTGATTGTTTACATATTTCATAATTTCTTTAAAGTATATATAAAAAAAAAAAAGCATTGTTAAAATGTAGCATACTTAATTAACATGGAGTGTAGAGAAAACCTAGAAACCCAACATCATCAGATGAAGACAGAACAAACCCAAACCTAGAACCAAGAAACATAAACCTTGAAATTGATGCAGGTTGAGGTCTCTAAAAACCCTTATAGAAGACTTGATAAATACCAGAGAACCCACATGAATGTCACTAGCCACATCCCTAGATACTATTGTTACTTCTATTGCAAAATACTAAGGCCAGTTAACGCACATTTTTTATTACAAACCTAAAATGTTTGACTATTTTAGGATGGGTCTAGACAAAAACTTGGTCAAAGACATTAACATTTCAAAAAAAGACTTTGTGACATTTTTTATTGACTCACTAGCTAGAACACACCAACTAGTTACAAATAAATGCATTTGTATGGACTAGTGCACCTACCAACCATTTTTAAATAATTGGATGGACAGGTGGTTTATGGTATTTTATAAATCTCCCTACAATAGTAGGGAGGTGCCTTTGTATTTCCTTAGGAAATTATGTGATGAGTATTTTTTAGGCCACCATGTCAACTAATTTGACATTGGTGAATTCTAGGGGGTGGGTCATGGGTCCACATAGGATAGAAAAAATGTTAGGTGTTACCCATTGGTAGGTCCTTATACTCCAAGTTGGAGGCCTAACCCCCTTTCCTAACATCCTCCCATAAAAAAAACATTAGCCATACCTAATCATCCATATCCATCTTGATATGTAGCCTAGTGTAGCATAACACATTCAACATTATCCCACTAGGAAGGACCTTTAGGTGATGTCGGGGGAGGGTTTGGGCCTTTAGTCCCTACAAAACATTCTAGCTAGGAGAGGCCACATGGATAGACTAAGAATTCCAATCTTAGTTCATGGACCCTCATAGATGCTTGAGTTGCTGGAAGACTTGTTATGGGCCACTGGAGGCCACTAGACATGAAAGTTCCACACATGAAGGTATGGTGGTAGAAGTGATTCATGAATTAAAATGGTCCTTCCTAAAATAATTTTCCATATGTTTCCTATATTCTATATGCCTTTAGTTTGAATGTGCATGTGTTGCACATTGAATGCTAACTTGATCTTGCTTAACCAAGTACTCACTTCCACTTTGTCCCAATAATTATATTGTGGGGTATCATTTTGTCCTTAATTTAATGTTTATATGCTCCTCTTCCCCCTGAAAGATTTGGTTGCATAATGAAGAATCATGGCATATTGGTCATTTTCCTTGCACCAAGTACCTCATTCCTTCTACAAACTGCATGAAATTTTCCTCCAAGTCTTTCTTAGTCACATAATATTGGGAACTAATCCTCAACATTTTTCTTTTTTAATTTTCTTGTTTATATTTTAAAAGAACACAATAAGATCACAAATTGGTTGAAGCTTTGATACCAACATGTAAAGTTTTAGAATGCAAAAGAGAACAATTATTGCAACTATGGAAATAAATAAAATATAAACAAATATTACGATACATAGGCAAGTAAAAATGAGGGAATTTGCACACCCAAGGGTGTCTTGCACCTACAAATTTGAGTAATGCAAGAAGATGTCTCCAATCATTACCATAAACTAGTTGGTTGTATTGATAAAATGATAAGCGAGATAAATATGATAGGGGAGAAGCCTTTATTTATAACAATAATGATGCAAAAACTCTAACTTAAGAATTATTTCACTAATTAAAGCACTAGGTCCTTATTATATTAAAGCATTATTTTTACAAATATAATGTATGAAATCATTTAAGCATGTACACATAAAATAACTCATCTACATAGAGTGTAATATATACTAAGGATATTGTGGCTAGGTAGAAAAAATTGTTCTTATTTAGGTATTAAAGTATTCTCTCTCGTGCATATTTATAGTTCTAGTTGGTGACAAAGGTGGCCTCCCTTTTGGCTCACTAGTTTATTATAGTGTCCTATTTGACACTTCCACTACCTTGTATTTTTTGGTAATGCATTCTCATTTCGAGGTGGTTATTGAAGTTAGCTAAAGTCCCAGTTGTAAGTTGGTCTCAATGAAATGGTTTCCCTCTTTGTCCTATCATTTGTATTGTACTCCATTGTATCTCATTCTTTATTAATTTTTTCTTAAGTGGATTTTCCGTGTCAAATGGTACATTTAAAAATAATATTCTTGTAGTTGAATCCAATACGTTTCATGGATTGTTCAACTTTTAGGATTGTATGATCTCTAAAGTTGTTATTATCTATTTTTTTTTCAACATTGACACTCACAACACCTATGTTCTTGTTACACAAACTTAGGGGTCTAATTTCAAAATTGTTTGTAAGGATTAACCTATATTGCTAAAATAAAATATTAAACCTAGAATCTTGAACCTTATTTACTCATGAGTTTGATGGGGTATAATAATCTCACCATCAAAATTTAGAAAAAACTTGTGTGGATAATATTACCATCAAATAATAATCAAACCCCCTAATATGTGCCCATGTTTCTTACAATGTATTTTTGTTATTGATATGCAAATTATTTTTGTGTTCATATGCTTGCTTGATCTTTTACATGGAAAATAACATTTATAGTCAACACATTTCCAACATGTTTCTTTGGGACCAGGGTTTCTACAAGAGTTATAATGTTTAAAATCATTAGATTCATCATAATCAATATCACCAAGCTTAACCCTAATTTTTTGAGAATTTCCTATGTTTTTCGCCATATTTCATATGCATTGGCATTGTCACTATTGGACATTTCTTAAATAGATTTATCAGGGATTATGATTTCACTAAGTACTAGAAAAAAAGTATTGAACCTTTTTAATCCAACTATTATGATTCCTTTTAAATCTAACTCTTATGCTTTTTATATAATTTCCTTTTTCTCCTTCTCTTCTTTTAACCAAAGTACCATATTTCCTTTTAAAATTTCCTTATTTCAAAATTCCCTACTAATTATGTCTTGTTCATCTATATGAAAACATCTTGTGTTCAACATGTACTTGAAAAACAAGACCCCACAAAAGTACATGCATACAATCTACTTGTAATTTTAATGTGGATTCA
>JASDQU010560108.1:12417-25912 GCA_032191745.1 Picea mariana | reverse complement strand
CAACATTTCAAATCAGTGAGCATGTCAGTTAACAATTTGTGCATAAATTTTTTATTTTTGTTCATAATCTAAGAGTAAATTTTCATAATCCAGTACAATACTTATCTGTGTGGTTTGTGGATCTACATCCATGTGGTTGTCTTGTTAACTTGGCTCACTATTTTCCTTGACATACCCATTGTGTGCATGCTTCCAATCAATAGTTTACAAGAACTATAAAAGTCTTCTATTCTTTGCGGTCACTCACCTTCCAGGCCCAGGCTCAGGCATCCCCTTCTCTGCTATACAGTCCCTCAGGCGATCCATCTTTCCTGGCCAAGGCTTTCTTGCACAAGAAGATTTCCAAGGACACGAGGTTCTCATGTCACAATAGTAGCCTTTTCCATGCTTTCCAGCTTGCATATCCAACATCTCATATGTATTATACACATACAGTCATCATGAGATATCATTATAACAATTTCAAACATAAATGTCAAATTTGTTTTATACAGGAAAACAAAATTTTTCCAAGCATGGGATTTATGCTCATAATGTTTGGCTCTGTAGTTGTAGATATCAGTCTTCCTTATGGGCTTACATCCCTGCCATATTCAAGACCATCCTACCTGCAATTTTCTCAATTTACATTCAACCAAAACAATTTTTCAGTAATTTATTAAATTATAATTCCCAAAACTGTTTTATATAGGAAAAATAAAATTTCCAGACATGATCTTTTGCTCATAATAATTTGTCTCTTGCAGCAATAGGCATTGGTCTTCTTTATGGGATTACAACATTGCCATATCCAAGACCCTTTCTTCCTGCAATTTCAACATTCCTCAGCCAAACAAATTGTCAATATCTCATGTACAAGCTATACATATATATATATATATATATATATATATATATATATATATGTTTTCATGGTAAAAAGTGATCTCAGAATTTTTTACAACTACAATTCAATTACTTCCATCAATTCTTGACATTAAATGGAATTTGAATATTGAATGGAATGAACCCACCATTCTTTACACATGTATTATCAGCCAATATTTTCTTTCTTCTATCCGAAAATATATTATTACTTTGTCTCCCACAACAGACCTTTTATGTCATTTATCATTATGTAGCTACTTTAACCTGCAACTTTCTTGTTGTAATATCTAAGAGTTCCTGAAGTGTTTTCAACTTCATGAGTTAGCAATACTCACATCATTTCAGTTGTTAGCATAATCATTTCTATGATATATAATATATACATGCATTCACCCCATTGCACTCAATAATTCCTGTAATATCACTTATAAAAATTTTAATAGCTCCAAAAATTGAACTTGGAATTCTAACAAACAATTATCCAATCACCTTTAACTAGTATTCATATTAAATATAATGCATCTATCCATCATTACGTATTTTCAGCACCACAGGCTTTTCATAATGCAACAATTAATTACTAAATAAAATGACAATCAATGTGCCAATACCCATGGCCACATATATACAATGCATCCATTCATCGGCTACATAATACCACATAACTATGTCATGCATTCCACCACGATGAGTTGGAAGGTCTGGCCAACGCCTCAACACATCATCCACACACTTCCTACTGCTTGCCTGACTATTTGGATACCTTCCTTTTCAACCCAAACACAACACCAAGAATATAATTCTCAAGTGCTCTTCAGTGTCAGCAAGAAGGTTGTAGTCCAAACATCATATATACAGTAGATACCATTCATAACTCACATAGTGCTATAGCCCTTCCATATCCAACCATATTATGGTCTCACACACGACTAGCTCTATGGATATTCATTGTTATAGAAGAAGTATGTCTCCTAAATTAACCTGGTTATGATCCCATAACCAATCATAACATAATATGCGACCAACATTTTATCTAAATGCATTCTAGCATCAACAACATTTACATACTCTAGGCCTTTGGCCATTACATATCAATTTAAATATTGAAAATTAACTAAGGGAATTCTTACCCCAATCCCCTTCAACATATATGCATCAACAGAAACTAAATGCATACATGCCTAGTTTTTATCAACCTACTTGTTGCTATCTGACCAACTGATATTTGTGGAAGCTCACAGACTTCCTCCTTCATCATTCTGATCACCATTCTTGTCACCCTCATGGGTCTTCACCTAGATGGAAATCATAAGCAACAACAACATCCACATCTTTAACCCTGCTAGATCATTTTTCCTGAATACAAAATCCATCATTAGTCATACTAAATCATTATTTCATAATAATAGACTATTCTAAGTTCACAACCATGTTATATGCATACCCAAGCATGTGCAATTACACTTCCATATGCACCAAGAATTTACTGTCAACATGCCTACTAATGCATATGCATTTTAACTTCATTGTATGCCTCATGCACTCTAGTGGATTTTTTTTTTTAATTCACTTACTTATTTATCTATTTATGTTGTAGTTAGTTGTCCTTGAACTCCTTAAGATCCTTGTTTCCTTGTGTGCTCCCATTCTGCACTATGGTTCCTTGGTCTGAACAGTTTCCAACCAAGTTCCACTTGGCCATTCTACAATCCAACCAATGTGTTCTTTGTCCACATTTCATTACTTTCTATGTACCTCTTGATTGCCTCATCCAACTCCTGTAAGCTTTGTCATGCTTTCAGGACCCTAACATCTCTGATTGATCTAATTATACCTCTAATCCCACCAAAATCTGCAAGCAATCATCTGGTTAGAATTATACCTATCATACAAGATTGTCAATTGAATTTACAAGTACCTTTTATGTTTAATTCATGAAGAAAATTATATCAATATTCATATTATAACAGTTCCCTGTTATTTTCCTCTAAATCCTCTTAATAAGATTTCAAACCACTGTACCCTTTCCCCCAATCAGATATCGAAGATGAAAGTTAGGGATCCCTAAAAAACCACTTTCATCCCCCTTAGTTGATACAAAAAATTGAAAATTGCAAAGGCGCTTCAAACCAAGTTCCACATGACCACAGCTTAATCACCCTTTAGCACCTCGCTCTATGTTTTTCTACACAGGAGCTTGTGCGAACACCAAGTCCGAGGGATGGTTTACTTCTAGGCCCTCTTTACCTTAGCATGGGACTAGCACTGGGACCAAATCCTTCGGACTTCAGCCTTCGTCTATTTTCCCCTGTCAAAATTTTTTTTCCCCCAGTGTTACAATTCGTTGAACCCATCAATCATTCCACTAGAAAAAATAGACAGTCGAGATTTAATATCTCGTCAAATGGACAGTCTTGCCCCCACCTGGAGGCTTCAATGAGATCAACAGCTATGTCTTAATCAAGCATTGAGACAGACGTCTCTCAACCAATTTGAAAATTCGGCGCTCTGGGGCTCTGGGATATTTCCATTCCCTAGTATTCCACTTCCCTGGAGTGGCAATCCGTCGAAGTACTTATGCTATTCATCCATGGTTTAATCCAACAGTCGAGAAATGTCCCAAATGGATCCTAGATCGATGGGTTGCATGCCTTCGCGACTTCAGGCTTCGTCACTCTTCACTGATAGAAACTTGGAAACCACCAAAGTCACATACTCCCGAAGATGACACAACATGTTGATGTCACCTAGGGTAATGTGGACCCGTGTCACATGTGCCATGTGTCACTCAAAAATGAACAGATTGGGGTCCAAAAGGTACCAAATCTGGGTGACACATGTCCCCACATGACACCCCTGCCACTTGGCATAAGCCACATCATCAACCTCATGGACGATCCACAACCATTGTTCTAGATCCGATGGTTCATGTAACATCACGGATTTACACTTTCGTGCATTCATCACTTTGGGGCTCTGACACTTTGGGTTTTTCTTTGCAACATACTTAGTAATCGTTGGAGTGGCGATGTTTCGAATCCGGAACTTCGCTACCCTTCTACCACTTCTAGATCCGACGGCCCGCAACACTCCCAAAGTCCTTTCCTCGTTCTAACGGTCGACGGGAATTCCAGGACTTCGGTGCTTTGGGGCTCCGGGTTGTAGCAGTTCAACAAGGTTTAAAACTCCTAGAGTGAAAACTCTCGAAGTGGTCAATGTCGGGTGACCACAATCAATGTCGAATACCCCTCCGCATTTCCCATCGGATCGAATAGATGACGGGACTTCGCAACTTCAGCCTTCGGCAGTTCAGGCCTTGCCTGCCTACCAAGATCATCGTAGAGGTGAAGTTTCGAAGTCTTACCTTTCATGCTTGGCTTCGATCGATGGCTGATGATCAATCATCTAGATATGATGGATGGGAATTAATATTCCCAACTTCTTGATTTCGCCTTTATCAGATAGCCCTCGTTCACCTTCCCTCTAATCCAATGATCCAGATCTCCCTTGATCCTATGGTGGTGATCGTTCCCAAATTCTAAAGGGATGATCACGATCCTTCGATCCCTTATAAAGGATCTCTGATGTTCTAGATTCTACGTGGACTCTGCAATGCCATTCCTCCTAAGCTTTACAACCTCAAGGTCATAAATCGATCTCAACCATGAGACTCTGACCAACAGATCTGGCTATCTCTGACCAACAGATGGTTTCAACCAATAGCTCTGATACCAATCTGTAACATACCCAGCCACCCATGGGTTGGGGTACGCCACTTAAACAGGTTGCAACACACCCAGCCACTAGTAGGTGGGGCACATTGCAGTCCCAAGACTCAGTTCTCTGAACGTATCTTGAATCCTAGCAAAATTTAATCTGAAAACAAGCATGAAATAACCACGTGCATTAATCAAGATCCATTCCACAACATAAAAGAGATAAACAACGTGCCATGCACAACAAATAGCCAGCATATAGGCACATTAAAAATACATATCTCATAGATAATTAAATACACAGTGGAAACAAACATTACACAGAAAACACAGAGAGCACTTATCTTTTCAAGTAAACGTTCACCAACTGGATGCAAACCAAGGAAATTCCTCCCAACCATAGAAATTGATGTTCATTTACTCTCAACAGTAGGTCACTCTCGAGCCAGGGATATGAATCCACAAGGATGGTTCCTAGGCCAAGTCTAAACACACAGTAGTTGACTAAGTAGCTCTCAGGTTTCCCAACCTCACAGAAAATCCTAATTTACATCACTCTTTCCCCCTCAGCCTACACAACCCCAAGAAATGAGCACCTTTATTTTCCATGCAGCCCCTGAGGCTATCCCATTTCTCTCCAGGGCTCCAGTGCTACTGGCCAGGAAATCTCCCTACTGGAAACTCCAAGGATTCTCAGTTGTGGATAGTTCTATCTGAACATACCTTTCAGCACTCAAGCTATCACAGGCCTTTCAGCACTCACAGCAATCCAAGGTACACCAGCTCTCTTCTACCTATCCTGCACAACCCAAGAGAATGGAACCCCTTCTCTACCATGTAGCCCCTTAGGATGTCCATCTCCTTCCAGGGCTCCAGTGCTTCTGGTCAAGAATCTCCATGTTGGGATTCTCAGGATTCGCAATTGTGAGCAAACTTAACCAAGAGCCACCCAAATAGTCATTTGTATCCATGATCAAACCAAGAGCACACGAATTCAGCCCGAGTGAGTGAAGGAAAAGGAAGAAGGAGAAGAAGAACCAGGGAGAAGAAGATGAAGAAGACCCAAAACAGCCCCCAAGGGATGTTTAAATTACATGAAGACAAGAGCCACATGGCCTCCCTCCCAAGAATCTCATGTAACCCCTTTTCTCCATAAAATAAATTATGGGTAAAATAAAATAATAATAAAAAGACTTATCCCCTTAAGGCCCCTCTCTCGTGGAATCATAGCCCCCTATCTCTTTTGTCCTTGTCCGTTTTGCATCCAGCGGTGTATTTTATTAAAGTATAAGAAGTATTACATTTTCTAGGCACTCTGGCCCCTTTTCAGCTTTAATGGCTCACCATCCTAAGCCATATTTACATAATACATTGTAGTTCATAAGGGTTAGAACTGAGATGTTACACCTCATATATGCGTATCGACATGAAGTTGTCCAAAGTAATAGACCCTTCATTTAATTTATTTCTAGAAGAGAGCCCCAAATATTTGAATTTTCTAAACACCTTAATCTATCACAAGAGACAGTATTAGCTTTAATTCCATTAATTAAAATTTGTTATTGGATTTATTGCCTGATTCTACTTTGAATCTAATTGAATGAGCTTTCCATCATATATAAAATTCCTCTAGTGTAATGTAACTAGGGAGGATAATATGGGGTACCTAGGGAGGTACCCAAGGGGATAATGAATGTAATGTGGCCATAATAATGGAATAGATGTACTATGTAATTAAAAGGAAAGAATACAATAATAAAGGGTATTTTACATAGCACCCCTAGGAATACTCATGAGAAAGTATAAATAGACGAGTATCATTGCATTGGGTGTGTTGGATTTTATTGTTTTGTAGCAGGCATGGCTTGTGGAGTGATTCCTTTTGTAAGGAGTATTTGATGGTTTTATTGTACCTTAAGGGTTCTTCTCTCTATATTCTTGTGTTGTATATGGTGAATGTTTTGGTATTTTTGATGTTGTAGGGTTTACTTATGAAGTTTTATGGTGGATTCTTTCTTATATCTATGAAGTTTTACTACAAGTGGTATTAGATCTCTTTCTTGTGCATGAAGTGGGAGAATTTTTGGGCACAAAGTGGGAGATTTTTTTTTCTTTTTGTAGATTTTTTATGGGAAAAAGAGGACGATAGTATTCAGGTTGATTTACAAAAATTTATGTGTATAATTTGAAGAAAGAAATTGTTAACACATAGAATTGTAGCGGTCAAAAAGTCATTTCAGTCTTTGCTTTTTAGTCACATGTTTTTATAGCTTTTATGACTTCTTGCTATAGTCATTTTTCAATTTTTTATTTAAATAAACCAAGTTAGTTTGGCCTTGGTCTAGGGTCTTTGGGTTATGTCTTTGTTATCATGACAAGGAGTTATAAACCCTGATGAGTCACATCTTTGAAAATCCTTATTATCACCTTGACATGTCACCTCCATGACTGTATGAAAGATCTCTAGCTATCACCTTTTATCCATTCAGTTGTCAAGTCAATTTTAATTTGAGTGATGAAAACTCACTAGGAGAGTTCGCAGCATACTGAAGTGCTCCATTCATTCATTGCCATCATTACCTTTTTGTCATGCTAAGGTATTTCATTGTTTTCAGAGCCTATTTTTAACAAATTTTTATGGATCAGGTCTTTGGACATCCTAATAGTATCCTCGAAGCACGCAAATATTGTTTGAATCAAGCGTTGCGAACTGGTAGACAAGCACTGTGAACTTCACTGTGAACTCATTTCATGTAGCAGAGTCTTCTAAATATTTGATCATAACTTTTGAACGACTATGTGGGTTTTAACGAAATTGTTTGTGGAGGAGCATGATATTGGCATTGACTTGCTGCCCAAAATTCATCCCAACTCAGTTCGGCATTTGATAGATAAAATAAAAACACTAGTGCGCTACGAACTAGCACTCTGGACTGGTTGAAGAGGAGCATTGGAGGTTGGATAGTTTGCAAACACTTCTAGTCAAATTCAAATATGTCATAATCAAGCCAAGATCCCATTGGTACTCCATGAGAGTGTTCATCATGTTTGAGGGTTGAGAAAGGGGTTTTGGTTGGTTTTCATATTGGCATTGCGAACTGTGTTGCAAACCCTATATTCTAGGACTATTGAAGCTATCATCTTTTGCATCCTTTCAATTTTATCCTTAAACGAGTAAATTCTTACCCCTATCCAATTTACAATGTGTGGTTGATCATTCGTTGAAGCAAGCTTAAAGTTGAAAATGTTGTTAATATTGTTAACCTATTTTTATGTTGATTCAAGAACTATTTAAACAGAGATTTACTGTCACCTCCTTTTTATTAACCCTCAATTATTTTTCCTTACTATTCTTGTTGAAAGATTGTCCTCTCTTATACCTCAATGTGTATAGATTAAGGTGCATGAAGCTCTGTACAAGGTCAGAGACTTGGATTATAGGAATAAAGGGATGAGGTTGAGAGCATGAAACAGAAAGATTTGGCCTTCAAGAAGGAGTTGAATGAGACACTCGATATGTATCATGAAACTATTGAAAAGATAACTTCTTAGCTAGAAGATTCTTACCTTTCCACAAGCAACTCAAAAACCTTTACAAACTAAACAGAGCTCATCAAGCTCAATTCAGAAAACTAAAGATGGAGCTGCAACCTTTCAAAGAGGAGTTGGCCAAGAAAAATTTGTATATGTTAGCTAAAGTTGCCACCAGGAGGAGATCCAGAGTCAAAAAATGAAGACGATGAACACCTTAACTCATAAGTTTTGACAGTTTCCTTTTTTTTGTATTTTTCAATTTTGAGGATGGTCATGCTTGATAAATCATGTTTAGCTATTGGGGTGTTATCTTCTTAGTCATATATCATGATCATATGTTATTATAAATGTTGGTGGCACTAGAGATGGTTTTTGGAATACTTTAAGGAGTTTTTAAGTGAAACAAGATGCTACAGGAGAGTTCAAAGCACCTGAACTCACTGGCATTGCGAACTAGTATTTATGACAATTTTTAAGAAATTAACACACAACAGAGGATTGTTTTTCTTGTAACTTTTGAATGACATTTTGGGTTCCTCTGAAATTTTGTGTGGAGGTAAACCATGGTGCTTTTTACTTGCTAACAAAATTTCATCCTGACCCACTTCATATTTTTTAATAAAAGTCTAAAACAACACCTACAGGAAAGTTCGCAGCGCATGTTGTCACGGGCGATGCGAACTCTAACAGTCCGACAAATTTGAGCTATGGGAAGGCTTCCAACTGTGAAGGAAAGTTTGAATAGTCTACTAGGAGTTACTTTTACATGAGGTACATGTGTTCCATCTTCATATCAAGCATCATGACATGTTTCAAGATGCATTTATCACAATAGGCAAGATCCTAGAAAATAGGAATTTGTTAGATTTTGTTGGAATCTTTTGTAACAAGACTCCTAAATGGAGGAGGATCCTATGTAACTCCTTGGTTTCAACCTCCTTAGGGTAGATATAGTTTATTCGCTACAAATGAAAGGGTTTTTTATGAGAAAATGGTTGGATTCATGAGCCAAAAGAGGAGAGAGTTGGAGGAGCAGTTTTAGTTGCTCATTTGTAAGCCTGAGGGCCTGCTTGTAATGATATTTTCTGCCATTATAGATTCATGAGAGTTGTTATCAGATTGTCTTCTTTGTTTTCCCACTTCTTTGTTATCTTCTTGCTTGAACATATTGCAAGTTTTGAGGATCATAGCTTCCATTGATTAATGGATTCATGAAAAACAGAGGATTTGTTGTAGCTTGCCCATTAAATCATTGTTTACTATTTAAGCAATCTTTATCTGTTTGTAGAAATGATATTTGTACAATGGATTTTATTCCTTTTTTCATATTCACCATTCTTCTACTCATCATTATATATCCCTTTTTTCTAATATATAGTCTGATTGCCTTTGATCTGTAGGATGTTGTGACTCCTTTCCCAATGGAATGCTTTTGCTGACAGTTTGTTACCCTCTCCCTTTCTTTCCCAGTCTTGTTGATCCACCTACTCAAACCATTCAATCCATTTATATTCTGATGGGTACTGGGCTTACACTTACAACAGTCTAAGTGTGACTCTCAGTGCTAACATTTTTTGCATCGTTGTCGGGGACGACAATGAACACACTTTCCCTAGGTGAACTATGATGATTAGATCTAGCTTTGGATGGTGAACTGAAGCTAGACGCTTTTAGAATGCTTATCTTTCACCATGATGGCTCCACTATTCAGATATCTGTTAGTGACTCCATTGTTTTGAAGTGGACAAGATCCTAGCTCAGAGATATGCTTTTTGTGATTTTTCAAAGATAGTCAGTTTTCCAAATCCAGTTCCTAGAAGAGATGAATGGGAAGGTTGTCTTCCCATATTTAGAGGAGAATATTGGAAAGTGCCAGCTGAACACTTGCTATATTTCCATGATTTTATTCATCGACTTCAGATCGCGCATGAGGATATTTATATCAATCTTTTCAGGTACTCATTAGAGGGATTATCTCGTCACTGGTGTTGATCTCTTCCACTTGCGAGTATCAACTCTTTGACATGTCTTCATGTTGCTTTTAATTTGTTTTGTAAGGAGTATTTTTCTGTTGAACATATTTATGAAAAATGTTGTGATGAGTTTTCTTTACTTTTTAAAGACTTTTCTTGTCATGAAAAGCATACTTGTGATGCAGAATTTTCCATAGAAGAAAGTATGTTTCATGATCATCAAGAAGTTTTGAATGATCTTCATTATGATATGCCTTCACAACAAAATGGACTAAAAGCATATAGACATGTCTCTGATACAGTACTTGTTGACAACTCTCATTTTCAACTTGATTATTACAAATGTTAAAATGAGCTAGTCCCAACTATAGATCTTGAGATCCCATTTCATATTCACCCATATTCACTGGAAATTGGTGAAAATAGTGGAAATATATTGCAATAGTTTTCAAGCCAACCCATGCTTGAATCAGCCAAGGAGGAATGCATTGATGAGCCACAACAAGTTTTGTACGGATTTCAATATTCTGTTGCTATCTATATGGAGATGTTTTGTAGCCATAGATTTTCAGTTGTTGTCATCACAATAACAAAGTTCATGGACTGTAAGTATGATTTTTCAAGGAGGCATGTGTGGTTGTCATTATGCCTCTATTGTTACTTAGTTCTTAGTTACCGAGATGATGATGAAGATCATTTGGTCACAAAGTTATTTGTATGGTTACTGAGGAAATTTGTATATATTTGAAGGTTCAGTTTTTCAGCAGTTAGGAGTAGGAATGTATATAACTAAGTTTTCCATGCAAGCATTTGGTTTTCAGTGTGAATGCAACCTTCAGTTTTCATTTGGTTTGTAGTGGTTTTTATTTTCAGTGTGTGAATGTTCTCAGTTTTCAATAAGGAGTGGAGGTGCTCTCAGGCATATAGGTTGGTCGCACAGATGAATCCATAGCCAAATGGATAAGCCACTGGAACTGCATGTTCTTGGCAACTCACAGGGAGCATGCCATCCCCTATGGAGCCAAATCTTAACACATAGAATTGTAGAGGTCAAAAATTCATTTTAGTCTTTGTTTTTGAGTCATATGTTTTTATAGTTTTTATGACTTCTTGTTATAGTCATTTTTCAATTTTTTATTTAAATAAACCAAGTTAGTTTTTCCTTGGTCTAGGGTCTTTGGGTTATGTCTTTGTTATCATGACAAGGAGTGATAAACCCTCATGAGTTACATCTTTGAAAATACTTATTATCACCTTGACATGTCACCTCCATGATTGTATGAAAGATCTCTAGCTATCACCTTTTATTCATTTGGTTGTCAAGTAAGTTTCAATTTGAGCGCTTCCAACTCACTAGGGGAGTTCGCAGCGTACTCAAGCGCTCCATTCATTCATTGCCATCATTAGATTTTTTTCATGCTGAGGTATTTCATTGTTTTCGGAGCCTATTTTTAAGAAATTTTCAAGGATCAGGTCTTTGGACATCCTACTAGTCTCCTCAAAGCATGCAAATCTTGTTTGAATCAGGTGTTGCGAACTGGTAGCCAGGCACTGCGAACTTCACTGTGAACTCATTTCCTGTAGCAGAGTCTTATAAATATTTGATCATAACTTTTGAACGACAATGTGGGTTTTTTCGAAATATTTTGTGGAGGAGCATGATATTGGCATTGACCTGCTGACCAAACTTCAGCCCAACCCAGTTTGGCATTTGATAGATAAAATCAAAACATCAGTGAGTTGTGAATTGGCATTGCGAACTGGCTGAAGAGGAGCATTGGAGGTTGGATAGTTTGCAAACACTTCTTGTCAAATTCAAGGATGTCAGAATCAAGCCTAGATCTCGTTGGTACTCCATGAGAGTGTTCATCATGTTTGAAGGTTGAGAAAGGGGTTTTGGTTGGTTTTCATATTGGCGTTGTGAACTGTGTTGCAAACCCTTTGTTCTAGGACTGTTGAAACTTTCATCTTTTGCATCCTTTCAAATGTATCCTTAAACGAGTGAATTATTACCCCTATCCAATTTACAATTTGTGGTTGATCATTTGTTTAAGCAAGCTTAAAGTTGCAACTGTTGTTAATACTGTTAACCTATTTTTATGCTAATTCAAGACCTATTTAAACATAGATTTACTTTCACCTCATTTTTATTATAACCCTCGGTTGTTTTTCCTTACTGTTCTTGTTGAAAGATTGTCCTCTCTTATACCTCAATGTGTATAGAGTAAGGTGCATGAAGCTCTATACAAGGTCAGAGACTTGGATTATAGGAAGCAAGGGCTAAGGTTGAGAGCATGAAACAAAAAAATGTGGCCTTCAAGGAGTTGAATGAGACACTAGATATGTATCATGAAACTATTGACAGAGCTAACTTATTTGCTAGAAGGTTCTTACTTATCCACAATCAGCTCAAAAACCTTTACAGACTAAACAAATCTCTTCAAGCTCAATTCAGAAAACTAAAGATGGAGCTGCAACCTTTCAAAGAGGAGCTGGCCAAGAAAAATTTGGATATGTTAGCTAACGTTGCCACCATGAGGAGCTCCAGAGTCAGAAAATGAAGACGATGAACACCTTAACTCATATCAGTTTTGACAGTTTCCCTTTTTTTGTATTTTTCAATTTTGAGGATGACCATGCTTGATAAATCATGTTCAGCTACTGGGGTGTTATCTTCTTAGTCATATATCATGATCATATGTTATTATAATAGTTGGTGGCATTGGAGATGGTTTTTGGAATTCTTTAAGGTGTTTTCAAGTGAAACGGACTACAACATGAGAGTTTGCAGTGCCTGAACTCATTGGTGCTATGAACTGGTATTTATGACAGTTTTTAAGAAATTAGCACACAACAAAGGATTGCTTTGCTTGTAACTTTTGAATGACAATCTGGGTTCCTCTAAAATTTGGTGTGGAGGTAAACCATGGTGTTTTGGACTTGATGACAAAATTTCAGCCTGACCCACTTCATATTTGTGGAGAAAATCCTAAAACATCACCTACAGGAAAGTTCACAGCGCATGCTGTCACAAGCGTTGTGAACTCTAACAGTCCGAAAAATTCGAGCTATGGGAAGGATGCCAGCTGTGAAGGAAGGTTCGAATAGTCTACTAGGATTTAGTTGTACATGAGTGACATTTGTTCCATCTTCATATCAAGCATCATTAAATGTTTAAAGATGTATTTATCACAATAGGCAAGATCCTAGAAAATAGGAAATTGTTCGGATTTTGTTGGAATCTTTTGTAACAAGACTCCTAAATGGAGGAGGATCCTATGTAACTCCTTGGTTTCGACCTAATTATGGTAGATATAGATTATTCACTATAAATGAAAGGGTTTTTTATGAGAAAATGGGTGGATTCATGATCCAAGAGAGGAGAGAGCTGGAGAAGCAATTTTA
>JASDQU010560107.1:33404-43471 GCA_032191745.1 Picea mariana | reverse complement strand
GGTGCATACCAAAATACAATAATTTGAATGAATTTCTTTCTACCAATCTTGATAAAGGAGTCACATCTAAATAATATCCTAGTTAAAATCCTTGCTTTATGATTATAGTTAAATGTTTGTCATGACATTAATTTTCCCACTCTAAGATAATTGTGATTTTATTTTACTGAATGAATGCTAGTATAGAATAAGGCTTTCCACCTTCATCTACATACACTATATAAGATTCATTAGTAACTTTGTAGATAGGGATCTTTTCTAAATTATTTTCTCATTTAATAAAAACAATTGTATAAGAGTTTGGGATAGTTCCCTTAATGCACTACATAGTTGAAAAACATCATAATTAACAAGGTATAGGCCTATTGTCAAGTGGGATTTGAATATCATTGCTGCTATATGCAACATTCTCACTTCAATATAGTTTTTTAGTGATTCTATAAAATTATCATGACTTTCATCATAGATGCAACATTCTCACTCCAATATAATTTTTTAGTGATTCTATAAAATTATCATGACTTTCATCATTGTAGAGATAATTTTAACTTCCTTTATAGTTATTTTTCTTATTTAGAATCTTTTTTAGAAAGTATTTGAAAAACGCTTTGCATTAATTCTATGCAATTGGTTCCAATCTGAGTGATTCAGAGGAGGAGTGTTATCATCACCACCTAGGTTCAATTCTCGCAAGTGATATGTTGAGCTCGTAATGAGTATATTTTTGTAATGACAATGAGCTATTTGTCGACAAATCCTCGAGCTTTTGTGAAATATAGTTTTCCTTGGGTACCATCCTTGGAATAAGTGGAAATTCCCAATGAGTTTCCATGTTATATGTATTTCATGAAAAACTATTATAACTTCTAGTGGAAATGGCTTTTATTTTTTATGAGATAATGGATTAGGATTTATACTATCCATGAATTTAAAAAAAATAAGAACTCTAATGATGATAGATGTTGGGTATGTGTTATATTTTTTTGCATGACTAGTCCAGGTGTTTTCTACGTTGCGCCAGGCACACATGGGGGTTTGTAAGGGGCGATAGCCCCCCTGTAGAAGGGTTTGGGGGCAACGTCCCCAAGAAATGTTTTTTTTCCTTGATAAATGTGTCACATTTTTTTCCTCATTTTTTGTGTTGCCTCAATTTTCATGTCCAATGTTGGGTGGTTTTTCAGCACATGGATTTTGCTGATGGTTTTCTATTTCTAGTTAAGGAATTAGTGTTGTTGACTAATCCAGGTCATTGTGTTAGGGTTTTGGATGACACTATCTCCTATATATATATTGTATTGTAAACAATGTATGACATGAATGAATATAGAATATAATGGTTTTCCCGGTTTTGGTTTCCATGGGAAAAAACTTTGTGTAATATTTGTATTTTCTATTATGTCTTTTTTGTTCTTTTACTGAAAATTTGTTTTCACTAAATAATTGTAAAAGGTTAAAATCTACAATAGGATACCGAAATAGACTAACAAGTTACACATATGATCTTTGAATTGGAAAGCAACAAAAAAAAATGCAATCAATCTCTATAAGAATAATATAAATACTAGATAATATCTACCCTTATTTAGGAACCTTCGATTTATTTTCTCCTAACAATTAAGGTTTAACATTACATCCATTCAATTGACAGTTTTAATAGTTTTTTTCATAAAGGGTAAAATTGACAATTGTGCATATATAGTATATGGAAAATAACTCTTAAACCCTACTTAGAAACAAACAAATAAGAAAAATTATAAAATAAAAGAAACAAGCCTTATCAAAATATAACATGAAAATAAGGATTCTCAACACTTGCATTAATTAAACTTAAAGAAAATTGGATATAGGTTTTAAAAATCCTTTTAGATTATATAATGAAAATCAAAAGATTCTAAACACCTGAAACAATAATCAATAATGGTTAATCTAGAAAGGAATAAATTGATTAAGTAGTTTGAATTATTATTCTACAAATTAGATGTATCTTTGTCCACTACACAACTCTTTATTGCATATATCTTTAATCACAATGGGAAACAACCAATATTTGGAAGATTTGATAAAAAAATCTTCTTTAAAATATCATAAGATAATTCACCATGGATTTGATTTTAACTTTATAATATTTTCTTAAAAAACATGCATCTTTGTCCTCTAAGACTTTAATAAACTATGGAGCCCAAATAGAAATACAATAAGGTCTAAAACAAAACACATATTACAAAATGTATAGCTGGGAAAATTTGTGTTATCGAGATGAACAAATTAAAACAAAACACATATTTCAAAATGTATAGCTTGGAAAATTTGTGTTATCCAGATGAACAAATTAAATCACCATAATAGTGGATTATCATCATTTTTAATGGTTTAAGATATGTCCATGCCATCCAATTTGTTTTTTCAAGGATCACATCCAATATGATTTCATCAATTTTCATTTATGTAGGGAATCTAATAGATGAACAAATTAAATCACCATAATAGTGGATTATCATCATTTTTAATGGTTTAAGATATGTCCATGCTATCCAATTTGTTTTTTCAAGGATCACATCCAATATGATTTCATCAATTTTCATTTATGCAGGGAATCTAATCTAGTTTGTTAAAATGTTTTTTTCACAGTGTTCATTCAAATAGGGCATTGGACCAAAAATTTTCATAAGATTCTCTTGTTAGGTTTGTTCAAAAAGAGCATCCAACATGGTATGATTATAGGGTTTTCTTGCACAATTCATTCAACAAGGGAAATAGCCTAGTTTGACAACAAGCTTGAGGTAAATCCAAGAGAGCGAAAAAATGATAGATTTTCCAAATGTTCAAAGACCTCATTAACATGCTTTTTGTAAAATTTCAAAATTGAAAGTTAACCTAACATTATTTATTGAAAAAATAAATTAAACCACATTGTATATCATACAAAATATATCATACAAAATATTAGAATTGAATTTTTTTTAAATTAAACCTTCACAATCATCATAAATGTATCTATATCTTTATCCTTGTTTTCAATATAAAAATGAGAATATAGTAGATTTTAAAACTTATGTCTTACATGACATCAATGGATGGGTTATTGGTGATGATTTTTGGAAAGTCTAGTCTTTTTCTAACATGGCTCGGATATTAAATGCATGTTTTTAAGGTGTAAATTAAAAATTATGTTATTTAAGTTTAATTTAATTTTTGTTTTTTATTAATATTTTTTAAAGATTAAAAAATTAAAAGAATGTAGGTTGAGAAAAGTATTTAAATTAATAAAATATAAATAGTGTTAAAAAATGAAATAAGAGTGAAGGTAGGAAGTAATATTAGAGAAAACTTAATTATTTAAATTAATAAATTTAAATAATATTAAAATATTTATTATTCATTTTTATATTATATTTTTTAATATTATTTATATTTTATTAATTTGAATGACTTTTTTAATACTCATCACTTTATTTGAAGATAATAGTTTAACAGTTTTATTTTTTTGGTTTTTTTTGGGATATATATATTTTTTAATTTTGTTCTAAATCTGATAAGAAATTGTTGAATATACATAATTAAATTGTTGAGTACCCTAAAGGCTTTTCATCAAGCTAAATCCATTTCTACATTAAAAAAATACAATTTAAACAATATAAAATTGTGATTTAGTATAATTTATATAACTAAAATTCCAAAAAAAAAAAACTAAAATCTAAAACATTTAAACAAAAATAATATTAAAAGAATTATTTAAATTAATAAAACATAAATAATATTAAAAATATATAATATAGAAATGAATGATAAATACACTCGATCACTTCAAAAATATGGAGCCACGATGTTAAGAGAGTTATTTAAATTAATAAAACATAAATAATATAAAAATGATAAATACACTCATCAGTTAAATAAAACACTTAAATAAAATGAAGTGATGATGTTAAAAGTGTTATTTAAATTAATAAAACATAAATAATATTAAAAAAATCTAATATAGAAATGAATGATAAATACTCCTCACAATTAATTTAAAAAGACAAATTTATAATATAAAATCTATATAACCTCTCACATTAGTTCATAACAAAATCAATTTAAACAAATTTACTCGGAGTCCAACAAATTTAATAAAGTCTTTTTCCATAGTCACAAATTTAAGTTCATGGCTATGATTCATGACACGACATTACAAATTTAAGTTCATGCCTATGCTTCATGACACGATATTATAGATCATGGCATAATAAATTACTCATTTCAATTTTATAAGTCATAATAATATTTTCTTTCAATTTTATATATCAAGATTTTTTTTTAAAATAGTTGAAATCTATTTTAAATTTACTTAGTTTCCTCGACTTGTGAAGAATATAGAGAATATTATTTAGAAGTATACTCCAAGTATTATATAATAAATAAGTTGAATAAAAATAAAGTAATAATATCGAATAATGAAAAATGTGAATAATAAGAATGTAATCAATTATAAATAGTTTGCATTGAGAACAAACACAATCTATCTTCTTCTTCTTTTTTATAGTTGCATCTGCTAGATTTGATATCTTTTCATATCTATCATATAAAAAAGGAGGTTGAAATCATAGAACATTCAAATCTTTAACTCTAGATATTGTACTAAATGTCATACCCTATCTTATTGCATCCCAATCTTAATAGCAACATTCTCCAATGTTAATCCTTGTGACTTATGAATTGTTAAGCTCTAAGCAAGTTTCAAATGAATTCCATAGGTGTAATAGGAACGATTTGAAGGAATGATATTTCTACTACACTTAATCAACCTTTATTGTATTATAACTAAAATCAATGCACCCTAATATTTTGCACTATATCATTGGAATCATTTCAAGTACTTGATTGCTCTAAATGTTTTTTCATTGTATCATCATTAAAATTAACGTGCCTTATTATTTTTCATTAGGTTATTGCATAAATCAATGCAATTATTTCTCTAAATGAATTTTCATTATATCATCGGGTGAGTGCACAAAGTTGGTGGATGATACAGTGGCAACTAGGTGAGAAGGAATGTGTACTTGTAGGAACACATGCATGTTTCTAGAAGCGTACACATGTTCTTGATGTGAGAGGTTTGGAAAACCTTGAACCTCCACTCAACCTGCCACATAGGCATGTTTCCAGGAACGTGTGCATGTTTCCAGGAATGTGTGCGAGTTGTTAAGAATTCTTGCGCCTTCTTAAGAACACATGCACATTCCTGTCATGTCCTTTTTTAATTGACCACAAGTGTGATTTGTGCCCATTTGGACTAGACCATGCCTTGTGTTTTCATATTCATTGAGAAAATTGAAGGGGAGAGGTTTGCAATCCAAGCAAGAGGTCTGCAAGCCAAGCAAGCAAGAAAGAGTTCATGTGAGTAAGTAAAGAAACAAAACTACAACCATTTTGATTTCCAAGAATTTGTTAATAATATTAGGTTGTTATATGGGTGATTGTGGCACCATAGAATTCCCCACATAGCTATTGCTTCAATTTAATTACTTTCATAACATAATAGCTACAATTTACTTAACTATTTTATGCATTTTCCACAACTTGGAAAATCAATTTCAAAAGAGGGAGTTGGTTGCTCGCCTTCCTTTATAGAGCCATGGATTTTGGAATTCTATCAAAATTTATAAAATCAAAGTTTGGAAAACTCCATTAACCCCATTACACTTGGTTATGGAGTCTTAAAAATGACATGGG
This sequence comes from Picea mariana, assembly GCA_032191745.1. Lineage (NCBI taxonomy): Eukaryota > Viridiplantae > Streptophyta > Pinopsida > Pinales > Pinaceae > Picea > Picea mariana. Next base: position 37,756 of record JASDQU010560107.1, on the reverse strand, counting down.
GGATGAGTGGAGCTACTCTCTCCCACCCCAAGACACACTCAACCATCTACATGGAGCCATAGGAAACACTCATTCCTTGTGAGAGATATAAATTCTAAAATTAATTATAAGTTTTAAAATCTAGAATTTGAATGAAGCAAGTATGAACTGTTTGAGGATTTCTTTTGTTTGATTGTGAAGGATTTGATGAATTTGGATTGTTTAAAATGAAACAATGAAGGAATAAAGTAATGGATAAACGTTATCTCCTAGTATGTATAAAACTAGAAGTATATTTTACTTTGATCAAAATTATAGTAATGTTGTCCCTTCAAGTGAAGAATACCTTTATATCGAATAACCTTTGTTTGCATATGGATAAGATCTACCTCTTTATGATCATCCTAAAAAAATGCTCTAAATAGAACAAAATCTTATTGCATAAAATGTTCCTTATATTAAGAAAAACAACTTCTGCTACCTTACAAAATGTGAAATCTTAATGTTTGAACCCAACTATCGAAGAACTACCCTCCTGTTGTTTGAAAATGTGTTTGAGAATTGATAACTTGGATGAATAATAAAGGTCTTTCTACACCAACACGTACTTCTCAATAAGTTGGTAAGACATTTATAAATAGTTTACCAACTTAAGCCATTCACAATCCAATCCATTAATAATCATTGATTCATTAGCGTATGCCAAGTAATCAAGGAACCCAAATCTCATCATCAGGGGTATAACTTCTTACATTCAGTGTGAAACATCCTCAGTACAAGCATCAAAACGTCCTTAATCAAATCATCTAGTACAATTTAATAGTGAAAGAAATACAATTACATTTCAACATATTATAAATTATGAATGCAAGTTACAGTTACTTAATATTTTTCACAATGATGTTATTTGTAGGTTATTTCCACTCACCTTTGAAGAAGAAGAAACTTATGGAATTGGTAGATCCTAACACCGTATCAAACACAGGCCAGGTATGTATTTGTGATTATTTTCTTATTTTTTATTTCTTAAAAAAATTATTTTCATTTTTTTGTAATTTTCTATTTTAATTAAAAGACCCACCTAATTTATATGAAATCCCTTATTAAATTGCAGAAAAACAATTAATATGGAACTAAAAGACAATGAAAACCCCACACAAGCAAACGAAGGTGTGGAAAACCCCAACCACCAAAAATAAACACACAAATTGATGAGGGGTTGAACACTTTGAGATCACTTGTCCATGAATTAAGGGGTACAAGAGAGCCTAGCCAAGTGTCATTGGCCACTTCGTTTGGCACCCTTGTATTTTCCATTGCAATTGCTCGAGGGCATTTAACTAGTATTTCTGAATACAAGGCTAGGATGTTCAAGTATTATAGGACTGGACTCAATTTAAACCAAGTTATAGACTTGAATATTTCAAAACAAGATTTGATGAATCTATTTATTGATCCTAGATCTAGATTACAACCACTTGTCAACAAGAAATGTATTTATGTGGACTGGTGCATCCACCTGCAATATCTTGATAACTAGATGGATATATGTTTCATGGTCTTTGATAAACCTCCCTGCAATAACAAGGATGTCCCTTCATATTTTTTAAGGAAGTTATGGGTAGAAGTTTTGGGTCACCATGTGAAGTAATTTAACATTGGTGTTTTCCAAGGGGTGGATAGAGGGTTATCACAAGCAAGAGAGTGTGTTAGACATAACCCTATGCTAGGTCCTCATCCTCCTAGGATAATACCTAATCCCCTTACCCAACATCCTACCATTGCAAAGGGAATCTAGTAGGCACATGTACCTTTATCAACGTTGACTTAGAGTATGGTGGAGCATGGGAGTTTTTTTTCACTATTGCAATATCCCGAATTCAATAAAACAAACATTTAGCAGCAAAATCGATAAACATAGAAATAACCAACAAATTTCTTCATTAAATCCATAAACGGTGAACTACAAATGAGAGATCTACAGGATCTTCTCCAATATCAGCTAGGCCAGATGATTTCACTGGTGAAATCGAGTAAACTAGGGTTTTGAAACCCTCATGCTCACAAGAGCCCAATACAATATTTTCTTAAACTCAATCATAGATCCAAAAGGCTCTCCTCTCCTCCTCTTATAACCCTTCGTTGGGTCTCTTTAGTGTAACTACTTTTCCCCTCTTTATTTTATTAAGTGACTAATTTCACTTTATTTTTATTTAAGTGCCTTTATAAGGTCACTTTCATACAATAACACTAAATGCCTCTTAAGGGGAAAATTGGGAACATTACAACTATCTCGGTGGGAGGTTCATGTTGGTGACATTGGCAGCGGGGTTGGAACTTTAACCCCTACAACAAAGTGGAATGAGGAGAGGGCACATGGACAAAGAATTTTTTTCATGTAAGCCTCATAGATGCTCACGTTTCAGGTAGACTTTATATGGGTCGATGGAGGCCAGTGATCATCGGAGCTTCATGGAGGAGGTTAGTATCTTAACCATTTCTATGTTCTTCATCATTATATATTTATATAGTATTCTATGTATTTATTTCAATATCTTATTGTATGATGCTTTGTAGTTTCTACACCCCTATATAAGATAATCTACACCAATAGATCCATCAGTGTCTTTCCCCACCAATGATGTAGCAGTAAAGGAAGCTTTTTCATTCCATGTATTGCATACACAAGTATGTGTCACATTTGATCAATTCACCATAATGATTTCTTTATTTTATGGAATCCTCAAATATAATGTTCTTGTGTTTCTATAGGTTGCAATACCAAACAATGACGAGAAATGTCCACTTGGGATGGACAAGTCACCACCTTCAGAGGTGTCATGTGTTGAGTTAAATCTCATTTAAATCTCAAATTTGTTGTATTTATGCTGGTGAATTTTACAATTTGGTATTAATAACAATATTATTAATATGTATGCAGGTTCACGATCTTTTCTCCAGTTACAGGACTAGTCCAGTCCTTCAACACCCTTTCATGGATTTTGTGTTACCTGTTTCTAGGCCAAGGGTTATACCATCCCTTGTACAACCCGTGGGGGTTCATCGCCGCTCACCCCCACCATATTTCATTGTCCATGCATCCTCAATGGCTACACTCACATGCCACCCACCCACACCACCTCTTCCATTGCATCCTTCCACATTGGATGCACTAGTATACCGCCCACCCCTACCTTCATTTCCATATACACAATTGAGGCTTCCACAATAGATGTTTCTTCAGAGCAGGTTGTACAGTCGAGCGCTCCACCTCCCACCGACTCTCCAGAGTTTCCCAAGTTATTAAAGGTGAGATAATGTGTTGATGAATATTTTTTATGTACATGAATGGAATTGATTTAATACATATTTATTTAAATTTCATGATTTGATCCTTGTAACTAATGCAGGGTGGCATTGTTGAGAGATTAGGGTCACAGAGGAGGGAAGCACCCTCGCGGTTGTTAGTATCATCTGCAGTGAGTTGTCTTATATTGAATTATAAAGTATCATTTTGTAAGTCTTTTAATTCGTTGTGGAAAAAAAATTATAAGAATGTTTTTTCTTTGTCTATTCTCCTGAGCGATGAACCACACCCAGGCACAAAACCTATCAAGGTGCTTCTTTGAGTAAGAGAAGAAAGAGATAGAGAGGGAGGTAGAATAAAGAGAGAGAGAGGGGGGGGGATAGTAAAGAGGTGGGAGAGAGATGGAGGGTATATATATAGAGAGAGAGAGAGTCAAAGAAGGGGGAGATAAAAAGGGAGTTGGTGTGAGAGTGTGAGGCATGACAAGACAAGGTCTAGGTCTAGGTCATGGTATAATTATAGGTCTAGGTCTAGGTATAACTCTAGGCCTTTCCATGCCTTTCCATGTACATATCCTTCCATGTCTACGTATTATCACGTCTAGGACAAGGCCATGTCTTTCCTTTCCTTTCCTTTCAATGTACTAAACTTTCTAGTGTGTGAGAGTGTGAGAGGGAGAGAGAGGAAGAAAAAGAGGGGAGGTAGAGAGATATTGTGTGAAAATGTGGGAGGGAGAGAGAGGAAGGCATAGAGGGGGGATAAAGAGAGAGTGTGTGAGTGTGGGAGGGAGAGAGAGGAAGGAATAGAAGGGTGGTAGAGAGAGATTGTGTGAGAGTGTGAGAGGGATATATAAGAAGACAAAGATGGGGGTAGAGAGAGGGGTAAATATAGGAGAGAGGGGTAGATGTAGGAGAGAGAGATGAGAAATAGTGAGAGGGAGGGGGAGAGAGAGTGTGTGTGATAGTATCATAAGGGTAGAGAGAAATACAAAGAGGAGGCGTAGAGAGAGAGAGTGATAGAGAGGGAGAGGGAGATAGAGACATGGGGTAGATAAAGGGAGAGTGAG
>JASDQU010560107.1:19420-33226 GCA_032191745.1 Picea mariana | reverse complement strand
AGAGAGAGAGAGAGAGAGAGAGAGAGAGAGAGGAAGAGGGGGGATATAAAGAGGGAGTGGGTGTGAGTCATGGAAAGTAAAGGTCTAGTTCTAGGTCTTTCCATTTCTTGTGATGTCAGGGGCTTATCATGCCTAGGTATTACCATGTTTAGGAGTGTGAGAGATAGAGAGAGGGAGACAAAGAGAGGGGGGGTAAAGAGAGAGAGAGAGTGAGAAGAAGGAGGGGACAGAGAGGGAAGGAAGGTAGATAGACATAAATAGAGAAAGGAGAGAGATAGGGAGGGGGACTCAAAGTGATGGGGAGAGAGGAGTGTTGGATAGTTGGTTTTCATTGATGTCAACCATGGTCAACCCTAGAAGAATCCTTGAAGAAAGTTTGGAAGCATATAGAAGTGATGGAGGTATTTTACAAAGTCTCTGAAGTAGTCCTCTTATGGCATAGCTTTAAGTGTGTCCCTCATAGGAAGATGCTTTGAAGAAGTCTACAAGAATCCCAAAGATGTGGTCCCGAAGCTCAAAGTTGTTTGAGGAAAAAGAGGATGATGGAATATACAGATGCATTCACAACTCTCATAGATGGATATTCCTCATCATGTTGTTTCCAACAGTAGGTGGTACGCCACGTAGTTCCTCACAATTGAAGAGATATTCCCTCTTGAAGATGGAATCCCCAAAGTATGGTTGAGGATCCCTAAACAGTTGTAACAAGAAGTGACAAGTCGACCCCTGTTAGGGACCTAACCTCCCTAACCCCTCAAGTGGGTAGAACAATATATTTCCATGTAATAAAGGTCAATATTAATAAGGCCTAGCAATAAGGAGGAATGATTAAAATGTAAGAAGACCTAATAGAAGCTTCCGCTTATAGAAGGATCTTCCTCTAGATTGTTGTTTTGGATAGATAAATTTAGTATAACTAGGAGTAGATGGTATGAGAAGTTTTTTCTTGAATAATTATTGTAATAGAGATCTTCTCTGCTAGAGTTTTCCCCCTCGAAGAGACACGTGAACATTGTTTTCTGTCAATAAAGGTATAATTCTAGTGTTGTGGTTCCATATAATTTGTTGTTCTGTTGTTATCTCTGCAATATTTATTAGAGCACTTTCCTTGGCAAAAAATGGTGGGTTAATTTTTTTTCAGGGTAGAGACCTATTCTGGTGTCTTAAAGCTACATAGATCTATAGTTACATGCATAAACCCATGGTTGTGGAGTAATACACACATGAAATACAAGTGGTACTTAAGCGCACATCTCTTGGCCACCCTTGTAAGCCCTGTTGGTATCCCTTCGAGTGGTAGCGCATCAGACAACACATGTATATGAATCAACCTATATATCCTGAATCCCACCATAGATAAACCGATTGGCCTCCTGACTGTTATAGTGCCACCAAGAATATCACTTTGGAAGATACTCTCTAGTACCTGGGTAGTCGGGTTGTACAGATAAGGGAACGGTCTAGCCTCCTTAGTTGGTGCCCTAAGATATTGGGCTGAGTACTACTGTTGGACCTCGCAAGTATATCAGAGAGATAAAACACAAGGAAAACCCTTGTCTGTAGAACCCTTGAATACCCTAACTCTTGGGAAGGAAACAGAAACAAAACAGACAAGACCTATTACCGCGCACCTGTGTTTCCTGCATTCTGGTAGAAAAATTACTACATATTTCTTCCTGTTAATATTTTGGGCATTTCCCTTACCCGCACTCCCCCTATCCAAATGGATAAAACTCACAACCAAGGCCTGCAAGATTCCATCAATGAAGCCAAGGAATCCATCCAACACGTGACATCTGAGATTGTCTCTACCAATTCCCACCTTACACAGTTTGAGACCCACATCTAGCACAAATTTGACACACCAGAGGCCAAATTCATGAACTAATTCAACACCCTCCAGTATGTTGTCAACCAGTTTTTGAACCACACTCTAGGTCCTTCCTCCTCAGACCAACCAGATATTTTTGATTCCTCTAATTCTATACATTTTCAATCCAACTCCTTTCATCGTGACCCCCATCTTCCCCACATTGAGGTCAATAAATTTGATGGCTCCGATCCCACGGGTTGGGACACTCAAATGGAGAATTATTTTTCTCTTCATGGTATCACTGATGAGTTAACCAAAATTCGCTATGTTGTCCTCTATATAGATCCTTAACGATGGAATTGGTGGAAATGACGTAAAATTTCATGTCAGGGTTATATTGCATGGACCTAGTTTTTTTCCTAGCTCTATGACTGCTTTGACACTGATACCCATTATCTCAGTCGTTTGACCAAGTTGAAACAATCAGGAAAAATGGAATACTTTATAACTATTTTTGAACATTTGGCCTTTCGAACCAAGGGCATGTCAGATGCATTTTTCTTTGAATGCTTTATCAGTGGTCTAAAGTATGAAATCCAATCCTAGGTTCTCATGGCCCGCCCTCAGACTTGGTTGGAAGCTACTAAATGCACCAAAGAATCCCAACAAGTTGTTTTTTCCCAGGACAAAAAAACCGTCTTTTGTTCCTCTCCCTTGAGCCACTAATCCTAACCCCCCTGCCACTCCCCTCAAGGTTCATAAATTAAATAGGGATGAAATGGGTGAACACCAACTGAAGGGTCTTTCCTATAATTATGATGAAAAATATTTTCTGGGTCACAAGTGTAAGGAACAAAAAAAAATTATGGTCATTTCCGAAGATGTACTTGAAGAAGATATGACAGTTCCAATTGTTGAAGAGCCTTCCCTTCCTGATGCTACCCAGGATCTTGCTGACCCACCTGAAGTTGAACCACTCATTTCCTTGCATGCCCTCACTGGATTCTTTGGTCCACAAACCCTCAATCTCATTGGCTAGATTAAGCATAGGAAGGTCATCATCCTTGTTGATAGTGGTATCACCCGACAATTTTATTCATCGTCGCATTTCCCAGGAAACCAATTGCTATATTCGTGTTGTCAATAATTTTCAAATCATGATAGCCAATGGTGGGTCCATGAAATGTGGTGGGCGTTGTGAAAATGTACATCTTCAAATTGGACATCACCACCTGAAATCTCATATGTTTTCCATTGATATGGGTGGTTGTGACATTGTGCTAGGTGTTGAATGGTTATGCACTTTGGGTCCCATTCTTATGGATTTTAAGGAATTAACAATGCAATTCCAACAATATGAACAAACGTATCAATTCCAAGGTCTCATAGTTAGTTCTCCTGAGATCATCAGTTCCCATCGCATGGAAAATATCCTCAAGAAATTCTATTCTGGTATTATTGCTCAACTCCATTCCATTCAAGCGGTCGAGACACCATCTATACATCCTGACCTCCAAGGTATCCTCTCAAAACATCAATTTGTTTTTTCCACTCCTCGGGGACTTTCACATTCTCATGGTGTTCATGATCATTCCAACCCCCTTGTGCTTGGTAGTTTTCCTCCCAAATTTCTCCCTTATTGTCATCCCTTTTCCCAAAAGAATGAAATTGATAAAATAGTGCAAGAATTAATCCAAGTGGATGTTATCCTCCCAAGTACCACCCCTTATTATTCTCTTGTGGTCATGGTACTCAAGAAATAAGGTACTTTGCGCATGTGTCCTTACTTTCATGCCCTCAATAAACTCACCATAAAGGACATGTTTCCCATTACCATCATTGATGATCTCTTGGATGAGCTGAGTTGTGCTCAGTACTTCACTAAACTTGATATGTGTTCTGGCTACCACGATATATGTATGCAGGAAGATGAGATCCAGGGATGATTTTAAGGATGGAAATTTATTTTAAAATGTAGAAACCTTGACGAATCCTACTGATCCTTTATATGTCAACTATAAATGTTTTGCGATATTTTTTTTTAAATATTCAAATTTATAAGTATTTTATACAGTTTTTATAAAAATTTGGCGATTTTTAAGGTAAAATAATTTTATCCTATAGAATTTGGACGAATCATTTTTAAAATAGCGAATCTCATTTTTGGAAAAACCATGTAAAATTAGCCCATGAGAGAAATTTAGCCCCTAAAATCATCCATGAATTGAGATCCCCAAGATTGCCTTTCGAACTCATGAGGGTCACTATGAGTTCTTGGTCATGCCCTTTGTCCTATGTAATACCCCCTCCACCTTCTAAAGCCTCATGAATCATTTCTTCCATCCTTTTCTCCGTCATTTTGTCTTAGTTTTGTTTGATGATATTCTCATCTATAGTAAAACTTGGCAATCCCATCTTGTCCATGTGAATCAAGTTCTCCATCTACTCTCTTGGCACCAACATTTCCTGAAACACTCTAAGTGTGCCTTTAGCGACTCAGAAGTCGAGTACTTGGGTCATATTGCTGGAAAGGATGGTGTTTGGGTGGATCCTAAGTATATTGAAGCAATGTAGGATTGGCCTCACCCCAAGACTATCAAAAAATTGCATGGTTTTCTCGGTTTAACAGACTATTATCGCAAATTTGTTTAGAATTATGGAAAGATTGTGGCGCCTCTCACTGCTCTCCTTAAAAACAATTCTTTCACTTGGACTCTCGCAGCTGATCAGGCCTTTAAAGCCTTGAAGGAGGCTATGTACAGTACTCCGGTCTCGACCCTTCTTGATTTCACAAAGACCTTTGTCCTGGAATGTGATGCCTCCGAGAGAGTAATTGGATCTGTCCTTATGCAAGAGGGCATACCTTTGTCCTTTACCAACAAACAATTGTTAGAACACCATTTGGGCCAACCAATTTATGAAAAGGAAATGTTGGTTATTCTGCATGTTGTGGATCTCTGGCACCCTTATCTCTTGGGGAAATTCTTCCAAATTAATAAATATCATCAAAGCCTCAAATATTTTCTGGAGCTATGACCTTCCTCCCCTCAGCAACAAAAATGGGTGACTAAGCTCTTTGGATATGATTATGATGTCATTTAAAAGAAAGGAAAATAAAATGTGGTTGCTGATGCTCTTTCATGAAAATATGAAGATGAAGGGTCCCTTTTCTACCTCTCCTTCATTGTACCCAATTAGCTCCAAGTTGTTCACCAAGAATGGAACCAAGATCCTCAAATTTTGCATTTGATCCAACAATTGCAAGCCAACTCTGCAATTTCACTAGGGTACTATTGGCACAATGATGAGATTCTATATAAAGGCCATTTCTATTTAAGTAAATAGTCACAACTTAAATCCATGATGCTTTCTGAGTTTCATGCTACACCCACAACTAGACACTCATGGTTTACCAAAACCTATGACATGGTCAAACATTATTTTTTCTGGGATGGTATGAAAAAGGGCGTTCACACTTTTGTGGCAGAATGTGATGCTTTTCAATGCAACAAGGGAGAAGCAATCAAAGATTCTGGCACAGTACAACCACTTCTCATTCCAGCCTCTATTTGGAGGGACATCTCTATGGATTTTATTGTGGGATTATCTAAATCAGGCAATAAGTTAGTCATCATGGTGGTAGTTGATCGTCTTTCTAAGTATGCTCATTTTTGTTCTCTTCAACACCCATTTACCGCATCCATTGTGGCTCAAATTTTCATGGATCATGTCTTCAAGCTTCATGGTATGCCTCATTCTATTGTTTTTTATTGAGATCCCACTTTCACCAACAATTTTTGGTTGGAATTGTTCAGGCTACAGGGCACCCAATTGCATATCAACACCGCCTATCATCCTCAGACTGATGGTCAAACTAAAGTTGTAAACAAGTGTTTGGAGACATATTTGAGGTGTTTTTCCTCTAAAAGACAAAATCAATGGGCTCAATGGTTACCATTAGTTGAATGGTGGTACAACACTTCTTGCCATACAACGACTCGCATGACTCCTTTTGAAGCAGTATATGGAAAAAGGCCACCTTCTATTATCTCCTACATGCCAGGTGTCTCGAAGGTCTAGGCGGTTGACCAAATGATTACAGTTGGAGAGGTTATTCTCCATACCCTCAAAGAGAATTTGGTCATGGTGGCTCATAATCCAATGAAGCAACAAGTAGAACAAGGTCGCTCAGAACGTCAATTTGTTGAAGGAGACCAAGTATTTCTTCGCCTTCAACCTTATAAGAAAACTTCACTCAAGGCTAAACATTGTTAGAAATTGACGCCCAAATTTTATGATCCTTATACAGTTATCAAGTGCATGGGACAAGTGTCATATCTGTTATCTTTTCCCAACCCTTCTAAGCTCCATCCTGTTTTTAATGTATTTTTTTTAAAGAAGGCGATTGGAACTAAGTTCCAAACTCAAACCAACCTTCCCAAGTGGGATGAATAAGGATCCATATGGTTGCAACTACAAAAAGTTTTGGACTAGCATGAGCGTTGTCTTCGTTAGTGCACCATCAAGGAAGTGTTAGTCCAATGGAAAGATACAACTCTAACAGATGCCATCTAGGAGCCAACTACCATTCTACAACAATTTCCTCGTCTCCAGCCTTGAGGACAAGGTTGATTTTAAGGGGGATGGCATGTTAGGGACCTAACGTCCCTAACCCCTCAAGTGGGTAGAATAATATATTTCCATGTAATAAAGGTCAATATTAATAAGTCTTAGCAATAAGGAGGAATAATTCAAATGTAAGAAGACCTAATAGAAGCTTCCGCTTCTAGAAGGATCTTCCTCTAGATTGTTCTTTTGGATAGATAAATTTAGCATAAATAGGAGTAGAGGGTATGAGAAGTTTTTTCTTGAAGAATTATTGTAATAGAGCTCTTCTCTGTTGAAGGTTTCCCACTCAAAGAGACAAGTGAACATTGTTTTCTATCAATAAAGGTATAATTTTGGTGATGTGGTTCCATATAATTTGTTGTTATGTTGTTATCTCTGCAGTATTTACATATTATGTTGCTATCTTGGTGTTATTCTCTGCATTATTTCTCTTTATTGCTAATATAATAGACTTGGTACCTTACAACCCCAAATTAATTAAAATAAGAAAAGTTGTTGCAAACAAGAAGTTACAAGTCGTCCCCATTGCAATGAATATAAAAATAAATATTAAGGATATTGTTGGTAAATTCATCCCCAATGTAATAATCATTAAAAATTAAATTGAATTTAATTTGGGTCAATCCATCCCTAAAAAGAGGGTGCCAAATCTAGTATAAATAAGGAACCTAGGAGTTCATTTATTATACAACTCAAGTGATTTTTATTTGAGGTAACCAAGGATATCTAAGGTGAATTTGAGAGGGAAGAGGAAGTCAAGAAGGGATAAATTCCAAGGGAGGATGAAGTCTTATGATGATGTGTTCAAAGGTATGCCATTTAAAGGTCATATTACCATTTTAACTATAAATTTATTTATAGAATGATTAAGATAGTGAAACCTGGAGGCTATTGAGAAGACATATCAAGGTATTTGTGATACAAATTGCAGCTTCTAGGTCATTTTATTTTTGTATATACATTCTGTGGAAGATAGGGATTTTGACTAGTCTTAAACATGTGTTCTAAGAAAAACAATCATAACCTCTTCATAGATGATACAAATTTTGTGAGACCAATTGCATTGGAAACAATATATTTTTTAGTATGTTTTTTTCGAGTTTCATAACCCAATATTAAATATTCAGAGTGTGGCATTCTCTACAAGTTCTCTCTCCAAAATAGGCCATAATTTAGCAAGACATGTCATTTTCACTATAACTCCTTTTCATGGAGGATTCAAGTAGTGAAACTTGGATGAATTTTAGAGAATATATTGAATAATATTGGATACAAGTTTCATACGTTTATGAATTATAGGTACAGAGTTATGCTTGTTGAAATTTGGGGTTTGTGACTATTCCAAAAACTAGTCCCACGAGATTGAGGTAAATTTTGATGAAGATGTTATTCTATTGTTGTTGAAGTCGATGAAGGTCTGCAAATATGTGATCACATACATCAGGTTTCTCCATTACTAAAGGTATTCTTTATGTGTTTTCTATTTTGATGGTTATGGTATATGCTTAAGGAACATCTTAGATCGTTTGGCACATGCTTAAGGCATGCTTTTGGCATATGGTTTGAGGGGAATCTTGGATATTGGGCACATATTTTGAGATGTACTTTGGTATTTGTTTACATGTTTGAGGCATATCTTGGTACATGGTTGATGGATGTTATGGTCCATATCTTAGTACATGGTTAAGGGATGTTATGGTACATGATTTAGTACATGGTTGATGGGTGTTATGGAACATGTTTGAGGCATATCTTGGAACATGGTTTATGGATATGACACATGTTTGTTACATGGATGATATGGAAGACATGTATTAGCATATGATTTGATGCACTTGTTGGTGATGTTCTTGGTGTATGATTATGAGAGTGGATCCGGTCTTATAGATGATGTATTGGTATCAGTGACAGGGACAATGATAGGTTGGATGATGATAGTGACATGTTGATTATCAAGTAAAATTATTATGAGTGAGAGGTTGATTATCAGTGACAATGTCAGTGATAGGTTAGGTCTACACTTATATTTTAGGGAAAAAGTAAGGGGAAAGGAAATGGGGTTGTAGCCTCCTTCTGGTTGGATCCGGAGAATACAAGGAGTTGGATCTTCCTTCAGGTTGGAGCCTGTAAATCATGGGATCATAGCTCCCTTCCATTTGGAGCTAGAGAATACAAGGAGTTGGAGCTTCCTTTAGGTTGGAGCTTGTAAATCAGAGGGTTGAATCCTCCTTCCAGTTGGAGATGGATAATTCAGGGATTTGTAGTTCCCTTCAAGTTGGAGCCTTCAAATAGGGGGTTGGAGCCTCCTTCTAGTTGGTGTTGGAGAATTTAGAATTTGGTGGTGCTTCCTATGAATGTAATCTTTGATATATAAGAAAAAATTTCGTGGTTTTCTCCCCTTTGGGTTTCCACGTAAAACTCTGGTGTATTGTACTATATGTGTGATTATGATGTGATGCATTACTTATGGTTATATGTTTATGATATATCGAATGCAATCATAAGTGATAATTGATTAAAATTTGTAAAAAGTGCCCAATACTGATTCACCCCCCCCTCTTAGTATTGGTGAATATTCCAACAAGGAGTGGATGTAGGAGGGAGAGAGAGAGAGAGGGGGGGGAGGGGGGGAATATGAAATAAGAGTGCATTCTTAGAGCACGTCTGCATTACAAATTTACCGTATGCGTATGCTGACTTGGTTTCCTCAAATTTAGGTTTGGGATGAAAAACCTAGTGGTTGACTCTACAAATAGATAAAAACCTCTATTTTTATGAATACCTCTCTATATCTTTGTTTTTTACGTTATTTTTCTATAGGCTACAAAAATCAGTTGTTGATGAAACTACAAACATAGATAGAGTTGGGTATGTAGATTCCAAACATATATATATATATATATATATATATATATATATATATATTGTTTACTATTTTTAATCTATTTTTGTCTTTGCATATATTAAAATCTTAAAATACATACCTCTTTTATTTTTGCTATAACTTTTTTTCGGCTTAACCATTTCTAAAATGAGTTATATGCCTCATTGGAAGAGAACAATATCTACGATCTAAGAAAAATAAAATTGTTTGATCATGTTAAGACCCTAGTAACCAATGGAAGGCGTTGTAATTTTAAGGATATATTGACTTTCATAATTTAAAAAACAATAAAAATAATATTATAATTTTTCAAAAGATACACCCCACTAGAACAATGGGTTCTCTAGAATTATACAAGTTTTTGGAATGAAATTCCATCGTTAAGGTACTTAACTCCTGCATGAACAGAGACATATACCTTATATTTTGTTGGAAAAATAACATACCATGGTTAGAAAAAATCAAATTTCACATAATTATTCGGAATTTCTATAATCAAATGTTTTATATTCAAAAAGTTAATTCAATTTCCTAATATTCATCCTTTTACACCATATTCAAATTCATTGTAAAAGTATCTTGAATAATCCATCCAAGTTAACATATTGTTGTTTTTCAGTGTTTGCATTGCCACTAACGGGGCATGAGAAAACATCATTAGCTTGCACATGCCCCATCACTAAAATCAATACACCTTATTGTTTTGCATTAGGTCATCCTTAAACCATTTTAGTGCAACTACTTGTTTGTTTTAAATATTTTTTCATTGTATTATCACTCAAATAAATATATCATTTTGTATTTCTTTATATCATTAGTTATATCATTGTTGAAATCATTGCAACTATGTGACTACTTTACATCATTTTTCATTGTATTATCACTTAAATCCATACATGTTATCATTTTGCATTATATTATTTTTTATATCATTGTTGAAATCATTGTAACTAAGTGACAAATTTAAATCATAAGGTAGGCCCTACATAATCATCTCTCACTTTCATCTTGTTGAATTTGATTGAATTTGATTAATTGTGTGTGTATAATGGTGAATGTAATTGTTTTTTTTAATTGTGGGGACTTTAATATTTTTTAATGTAAAGCTATGCATTTTTTTTAATGACACCAAATTGGTGTATAAGACCCCTTGTTTGCGGGACAAGGGACCCCACAAATTTAACTGATAAAGTCTACAGAGGTATACATTCCCTACTCCCCTTCATTTGAATATACTAGCAAAACATCTCCTTAATTTTATTTTTTAAAATATTTTTATATACAATATAATTTTTTCATATATAGTGTGAAGATCAAATAAAATTTAGTTACTTGAAATAATTTAAATAGTATTTATAATATTAAGATTAAGGATTATGGTTATGTGCTTTCAAATGATATTTAACGTATAATGAAAAATATATATATATATATATAATGTTACATAAAAAACAAAAATCTTTATTAGAACTTTAAAACGCTAACTTTAAAAAGCTAATTTGGTATATTTTAAAAATTAAATTAAATTTTATAATAAATTGAATGGCATTTTTCAAAAAAAATTATACACTTTCATTATAAATTTAATAACAATTTTGAAATCATAGATTCTGATTGTATAAATTGTAACATTAAGTTTGCTCAGATGAAACTTAAAAATTCTATCAAATAAATAAAATCACAATTTTTAATTATTAAAATTAAAATTTAGTGATTCTATCAAATAAGTAAAATCACAATTTTTAATTATTAATTATTAAAATTAAAATTAACACCAAATTTTATTGAATTGTATGATATAATGTACACTTTGTTTTAAGAATTAAACCACTCCATGGTAAACTTTTCTTATCGATTTACTATACCATATTAAGTTTTTGGATTAATTTTATATTCTATTTTCATTCCTGTATAAAAAATAATAATGAAATTGATTTTAAATTTGATGATTGTAAATGACATTTTTTCATAAAGATTTATTTACGAGATAGAGAGAATCAAGATGAATATGTTAAGTATATCTAACTTATTTTTAATGAACATTGTTCATTGTATGTGTAAGAGGTACTATTGAGTATTATAATTTAGGAAGGACAAAAAGGTATATGAAAAAGTGTTATGGAGCACTCTTAGTTAGGGATATTTTTGGGAGGGGGTGTTGAAAAAACAAAAGAAAAGGTAAAACAAACAAAATTATTTAATTTGTAATCAATTCATCATTATATTAATAATAGATATTATTTTATTATAATTATATTTATTAACATATAAAAATTTAGTATATTTAAAATTAAAATATTTTAAAATAGATGAAATAGTTACATTAATATTATTTCAAATTTTAACATATTAAGAATTAAAATATTTAGAATAGATGAAATGGTTACATCAATATCATTTTAATAAAGAGTTTTAATTTTTTATTTTTTTTTAATATATAATAGGAGGGTTCTCTAGTTATGTAATAGAAGAATTTCCATAATTATTACAGGGAGGATGCTCTATGATTTAGTATAGAGAAATGTTATCACAACAACAAATAAATTAAATAATTATATATGTAAAAATGTATGACATTTAAGAAATTAAACAGAGTACATTGGATCAAATTTATTAAAATGTAAAAAAAAAAAAAAAATTATGTAAGTGAAAATATTTTTATTATATTTTGATATACATATATACATATCGTTTCAAAACTCTTTCCCAACAGATTGGTACATGCAATTCAATTACTGTAATGACGGATTCTGATATGCTCCTGGACTTCTGTTGTGCGACTTGGACGTTCCACGCCATTGCATTGACTTGGATTACATCCCCAAGTCAATGCAGATGGGTAATACAAATAACACTTTTGTTATTTGTATTACCCAATATATTTAGTAAACATCACAAATGCTTTTTTTTTTCTTTTTCTATAAAGAGCACCATATGGAATTGCTTTTTTTTTTTAAATGTTTTTTGTTTAATAATGTGCATTGTACAATAATGATGCACTTGTGCTTAAAAATATATTAGGTGCATTAGTGCGTTAGTGAACTATAATTTTGGTTTGATATTCTTTACTTAGTTTGTATTACATATTTCATATTTTGTAAATTTTATTATGTAGGGATTATATTGGTAGAATATGTTCATGGAAGATTAGGGAAAAAAATTATTAGTTGTGAGTGTGAAGGAAGTACATCATGCTTTAATATAAAAATAATATATTTGAATTATTTGTAGGTTTAAATGTTGGATATTGGATAATTCATGTTGTGCAAAGTAACAAACTTGAAAAAAATCAATAACTATTCATAATCTGAGTGGAAAAGAATTATGGAAATGTTGCAAAGAGAGAAAGGTGGATCAAAAGGTGATCAAAATGAATTTTTTCTTTGAATTTTTATTAATAATGTATTCTTAACAATAATCGCTAACTTGTTTTAAACATTTGATTTTAAATTTATTAAATGTTGTCTAGGGACTAATAATGAGGAAACTAAAGGTTGTCCTAAGAAGATAAAAATTATTGAAGATGTAAATGATAATGTAATGGTACTTGAAGTTGATGAGAGGGGGGAAATAATTTTTAAAACTATGTGGAATGGAGTGGAAAGAAAGTATAAGCATTATTTTCAATTTTAGTAAAAAAAAAACATTTCAATGACTCCAACAATGTGCATTTCCAGATCAATCATCCATGAGATATATGAGACTTGCAATAGAAAAAACATACAATAACAAAAAAAAATCATTTAATAAATACTATCATTAAACATGTTTTTCTATAATATGCATATTATAGTCCAAATGATTATTGAGGTGATATATGAAATTTTTTTGCCATATTTATTTTCATATAAATATCAATCAAGTTTTTTATTGTGATTTTCTAGAGATGTTTAAAAAAATTTACCAAGAGATGGTCAAAGAAATGAGCATAATTGCATTACAAGAGGAGTCATCCCAACAACAATCTATACCAAGGGTATGCAATAATTAATTTTTATTATGTATAAGATGGAACAACAAGGTAGAAAAAGGTCAATTGCAATGTTTGTGAGTACTTGTTTGTTGTGAGTATGTGTTGGAGCATCAAGGATTAATTGAAGAATTTGTAAGTAGCTCTGTTTTTTTACTTCCTTTATTTTATAATTAATAAAAAAACAATAAACCTTTAATTATATCTATGCTTTGCATGATGTATACAACTCATAGGAAATGAAGAATGGAGTTGAGTCACTAAAAGATATATCGAGAAAAGCAATGAAGCATGTCTTTGAAAGAATGTGTATTTCTTATGAATCCTCAACCCCATGAAAGGTAATGATTTGAATGCAAATAAAAAGGGTCTGGGCTCAATGAAAAACCCATAGGTTTTGTAAATCCTTGAAAATTAGAATGTTCAAAGGCTCATTCGAAGTCCCTATTTCATATTGATGCTTGTCCCATGTCCCTATGAATATGTATAATGATTCAAACTATTATATGT
>JASDQU010560106.1:19310-33502 GCA_032191745.1 Picea mariana | reverse complement strand
GATCTCCGTTTTAGGCGTGTGATAGCTCGTTGGAAAGGTATCGCCGAGGAGATTCATTTTGGGGCCTCAATTATGCCTTCGGCTATCATTGAGAAACTGGATCTCGAAAAAACTTCATTTAGGCCCTCAAAATGGCCCCGGAAGTGAAAACCTGCTAAAAATAGTAAATTGCCAAAATGGCCAGAAAACTGTTTTGAGCCATTTGGAAAAGGTGGGTGGCTCCCGATATCCACCTGGATCAAATTTCTATGGCAAATCTAAGCCCATAGAATATAGATCTGGAACCTGCTTCAGTCTCCAAGAGCTTGTCATCAGCTCAACCACAAGTCTTCATGACTTCATCCTTTGTACGTTCCCTATCCTCATTCAGCCCGCGTATGTACGTGCCTTAGCTCACTACAGCCTGCGTATAATGTAACCATACCAAAATTTCTATGGCAGATCTGAGCCCATAGAATGCAGATCTGGAACCTGCTTCAGTCTTCAAGAGCCTGTCATCATCTCAACCACAAGTCTTCATGAATTAATCAAATGTACACACCCTGTCCTCATTCATCCCATGTATGTACGCGCCCTGGCTCACTACAACCCATGTATACCTCAGAATTAGGGTTTATGAACTTCTGAGACTTTTTTCGTCATGATTTCAGACTTTCCGAAACTTTGATGCATCCATGAGATCCTCCATATCATCTCTCTCTCAGAATAGATCTTCAATACATGCTCAAGAGATACACACAAGAGATGCATAAGAGATGTGCTTACACAAGAGACCCTTGCCTCTTATTTATACTCTCCAAGTAGCTTCCTTAGAAGCATCCTCTAGGTCACTTAACCCACTTTTAGGTCACTTAACCCATTTCTAGGTCACTTAACCTATTTCTGGGTCACTTAACCCATTTCTAGGTTACTTAACCCATTTCTAGGTCACTTAACCTATTTTTAGGTCACTTAACCCATTTACAGGTTACTTAACCCATTTCTAGGTCACTTAACCTATTTTCCTCATTTTTAGGGTTAACCACTTTCCATAATTAGAAAGTTCTCCATTTAAATATTCCTCCTTGACTTTGTCACTTTACTTTATCATTTAAATAATAATTTATTCTTTGCAAGCTTCTTTGACTTCTTTGACCTTTTAGGGCTTCAAGCCTACATATGAGGGTCCTTCATCTTTGTAGGGCCATAACTCTCAAAAAATGAGGAGTTATGTGACATTCCACATACCACCGAAAATGGCATGACAAGCACTATCCATCTAGGATAGTTTCATCAACAACTTCACTGATCTTCATCTCATTATTCCACATATAAGCATGGGTTCTCCAACCATACTTCTAGGATAACTGAACCGTAAAGCGTCTTCCCGTGAGGGCTTTCACCATAAGGTGACCACTTTGGAGTTCATCCATTTGTGCACCTTATCAACCATGATAAGACAATAATGATTCATCTTTACATCAATCCAACAATGCATCATATACCAATGAAACACATCGATCCATCTTCATCTATGCATCATATATCAATGACATCATATTGATCCATCTTCATCTATGCATCATATCAATTACATCATATGACTATGATTTCACTTGACATCTATCATCAATGTACTATGATAAGACATGTATACATCAAACCTTTGACCTTTGACATCATGCAATCATCCTTTGGGATAAACCCCTTGACATCAATCAATCAATCATCCTTTGGCATCAATCAACCCATTGACATCGATCCTTTGACATCAATTAATTAAAAATTTGGCATCAATGACAACATGATCCAACATTCGGTTCCACTGGTTTTTTATGTATAAATGAGAGCTCAATAAGACTGAGGGATGAATTCTTTTTAATATGGATACAAAGCTATCCTGTTGATGTTCTGAGGTATAATTGGTGTGTACAATTTGATCTTAAGTCTATGATCTTTTGGGAAGTGTGTAGCCAATTGGGAGGGCCCACCAATTCGGCCATTGTTGCTTTGTTCTATAACATTAGGGTTAGTAATTTCATTCCTTCAATTTAATAGTTAATGTTGCTTTGAATTTCAATTAGTATAATTCTATTTTACAACATTTGCATGATCTCCAAGTCAAGAATTGATATGATATTGTGTGCAGTATTGTATATAATTTATAAGTACAAGTACCTTTTCAATTTACAAGATTTGAACATCATAAGCATTGATTGTGGTTATAATATGAATAGTGGAAATCACATTTCTTTGTTGCAATATTCACTTGGTTCATAATCTGATGATGCAATTTGAATAGTCTTATTCACTTTTGTTCCATATCTATAATCAATGCACCTTCCTTTGAATTGCAAATTGAGATAGTAGTGTTGTTTCTGATGTTTGGTAGTTTTATATGGGAGATCTACTCTTGCAAATGATCTAAGACTTGTTGGTTTGCAGAATTTGTAAGAATATGGGTTGATCCTCATAGTTGGTCTCTTAAATGCCTTTAATTATAGGCAGTTTCATATTTCCTTAGAGTTAGATTCTTTTACATGCTTTGTTTCCATAGATGAAGTGTCATTGAAGGTAGGAACAAGTTGTTTCTTGACAATTGAGTGTAAAGCTTAAGTGAGAAACAATAAGCCTTTTAGCCAGTAAGTAAACTTTTTTTTTCTACCCAATCCACATAGATTTCCTTGTTTTCACTTCCAATCATAAGAACAGTTTCACTTGAAGGTGGGAATGAGATTACATGACACTCATGGCATTGCTTGAGTGAACAATTGTAGCCTATGCCAGCATGGAACTTTCTTGTTTTGCTACCCAATGAACAAGTTTCCTGTGATTTGCTAGTATCATTTCATGTTCTTTCCATAGATTAAATAGTCATCCTAGCCCTACTCCTTGTACATACAGTGTTGGCATCTCTAATATTACTCCCTCGAATTGATGATTTAATGATCAACAATTAAGTCAATTAATTAGCTCAACAATCCTTCTAATTTCATGTCTTCCATGGTGGCATGTCTCTCTTTTCATCCTAGGGAGTACCCCATTCAAAGAAATCATCCAAGTTAGACTTTGAAAAGGACACATAAAAAACATTTTAATATCCATTCTATTAGTTAGGAGTCTTATGTATGGTTTCTACTTGAAATCCTTATATAGGATTCATCTTCTAACTATTCATATAAAATACCCTTGTCAATATTTTTTCTTTAGATAAACCATCAAGGTTATTTCCCAATGTCAACATTCTTCTTATATATTTTGTCTAGTCCTCTTACACATAGTATCTCTCATTCCTCTTGTGAATAGACATGCTCCATTGAACAATTGAAGTCATTTTTCCTTTGATAAATCAACCAAGTACACATGGATTCCCCCCAATAATTGTCATATCTAATTCCAAGCCATTTTAATCAAATCACAACCAAAAACAACATAAAAATATTACTCAAAACAGAAAATGTCCATGAGTTCATTCGAAACCCCTTCAAAATGTTGTTTATAAAATGGTTGTTCAACATAAGAACTTAATCAAGAAATCAGACTCTAACAATCCAACCTAGGATTTATCTACACCAACTTGACATACCAAACTGGTATTCAAGCTAAGACATTGGTTCATATATAAAATAAAATAAGACATAACCAAACCACAACTAAAACATGCATAACTTAATTAAAAATCATAATAAATAACTACAATGATACAACATCAACTCAGACACAAAATATATAGTGGGAACTTGAGTGCCAGAAAAAAACCCACTCAGTGATTATCATACCCATTATGATTTAACATTTTAAAAGAACAAAGTCAATATGATACTCAGTTACATGTCCATGTCTAGTTTACAACGTTTCAATTTCCATTTCCCACACTAAGATGCATACTTCAATTCCATGACCAATGACTTAGCCCTCTAGTAGAGATAAAGAGACACTCACTAATCTCACTACCAATTTTTCAGTCACTAGCCTAAGATCTTATAATAACTAAACATTATTATAATCATATCTTAATCAAACATTTCCTTATAAGTAGGACAATCTTATCATAATCTAAGGTTGGATCATTAATGCCCACTAGGACACCTATTCACCTTTACAATCAATGACCATTATATCCATAACCATTTATAACATCCTCTTCATAAATCTCCACTATGTCATAGCCATTAAAGACCACACCTACATAGACACATTGATTCAAACTTTTAATGTTGTCTTGCCATAGATTCCCACTATTTACATACTCCTTAATGGATATGTCCACATAAACATGTCAGATCAACATAAATGCACAAGAAGACATCTACAACCAAGTAAAACTTAGTAATTGGAGTGACTACAACAACATTGCATTAGAAATCATATCATAATGTCCAAGGGACAAAATCCCATACATCATAGATGATAGTAGCACAATACATATCTTCTCATAAATTGCATCGCATATGTGTGTGAATGCATCTCTTATGTTAGTGTGTGGATTAGGTGTGTGAGTGCATCACTCACATGTATGTAATTGATGCACTTATGGACATAAGTGACACACTCACTCACACCTAAGTGATGCACTTAGACACTCACCCACCTAAGTGTATTTTGTGTGTAGATATGTCACCCACATAAATAATCAATTGATGCTGGAGCATCTTTGGCCTTAAGCAATTTGCATTAACCAAAAATATTTCAATTTCAAGATTAGTAATGGTAGGATGAAATAAGGGTGTTGTAAATCCAGGCTTGTTGTAACTCCGCGTTGTTGCAACTATGTTTAAATACTACAGATCATAACGAGTTGCAACTCAAGTGTTGGAACTGCCATTGTGTTGCAAGTGTTGCAATTCCAGGTGTGCTACAAATCTAGTTACAATGTTGTGGGTTACACCATGCTACAAATCCCGTTACAACATTGTGGGTTATGCCATGTTTCCACTCCATGTGTCTTATGAGGAATTCATGGAAATTGGTGGGTCATCACTCCACGTGTCTTGTGTGGATTGGTGGGACATCTACGTGAGGAATAATAATCATATGAAAATAGTTTGAAGAAATTAACCATCACAGTTTTTCAGATCCCAACAATTGTTTAGGAAATGGTTAAAGAAGTTAAGTCATCGAAATGGTCTAGATTCCAAGGGATTGTAGAAAATAAAGGAAGAGAGAAAAGAAATGGGTACTTTAGTTCAGTGGGAGACAAAAAAGAGGGGACATAGAAGGCATGTTTATAAGAGAAATAATGTAGAGGAAGGGATGCCTAGTTTGTTTCACCGCGTGGAATAGAGGAATGGACTCAGATCATTAAACAAAGAATGATAAATGTGTTACATTTTATGGTGATGTAATGAGACCGTAAGAGATAAATTATGCATTGGTAATTAAGAATATTCTATCCTTGTTTAAATGTTGTTGTCTTTTGTTTCCTTTTCATATGACTGTCAATTCCACATGGTATTATTTAAATGTTAATTTATGTTAACACTAATACACTGGTAGATGTGCACTCTATGGGAAGAGACATGGTTATGTAGTTGGTTGAGTACATGATTGAGGGTTATTGCATCAAGTATCAAAGTATGTTTATCTCCTAGTTGTGAGAGGTAGTGCCTCTAAGTAGGGCTTGTGAATTTTAGTCTAAGCAAGGGATACAAGACAACTTGTAAAGATGCCTCCACGTAGAGAAGGAGTAGTATGAGAAAGTCCAAGAAACTAAGAATGGAAGGCTTGGATATGATGAAACAAATTCATATTTGGAAGAAGAGATCAAGGAAGAGAAAAATGTTGAGGAAGGAGACCCAATAGTAGGTTTTATTAGGCTTGGAGATGTTGAAACAGATTCAGAGTTGGAATACAAGATAAAAGAAGAGAAAAATGTTGAGGGAGGAGACCCAATAATAGGTTTGATATATTTTCTAGAAGGACATAGGTAGTGCAAGTGTAGAAGTTTCATGCTATGATAGCAGTTTGAAAATGAAGACTCTCATTGATTTGATATGAGATCTTAAAAGGTACTTTTAGTACGAGAATGTTCAAGACCCCAATAGGGTTCGATTTTCCATGATGAAGCTAAAGGGTCATGCTACACTTTGGTGGGATATGCTACAAAATGCCAGGGTAGACAACTGACATGAGAAGATCAAAACCTAGAGGAAGATGGTAAGAAAAATCAAGGAGAAGTTCCTACCTATCGATTACTAGAAAAATTTGTGTAAGAAGGTGTATAAATTAAGATAGAAAGAGACATTTGTCCAGGAGTATACTGAGGAATTCTTAAAATTGTCACTCGGATCATGGATAAAAGAGTTGGAATATCAAAGAGTGGAGAGGTATGTGAATGGGTTAAAATATCAAATTTGAGACAACACAAGTACACATTTATTTTGTATTATACATGAAGCCTATCAAGTTGATTTGAAGGTGTAAGAAAATATTAGCAGAAAATTGCATCAAACATTTCGAGCTAAAGGACCTAGAGAGAGGGGTAGAGAAAGTACCACTTGGGTTAATGAAAAGGAGGATGAATCCACCTGTATCCAAAGTGATAGAGGAGGAAAGGGCACTGGAAGAGGTGGAGGATTTGGAAAAGGAAAAGGAAATTATAGTATTGCTTGCTATAGATGTGGAGTAGAGGGACACAAGGCATCTTAATGTCCATATAAGCACAATTTAGGAAAAATAAATGAAGCTCAAACATAGGTCACACAAGAAGATGAGGCAACAATTGTTGGAAAAAATGTGATGTTACTTCAATGGGAGAAAGGTGATAATTTAATGTTCTGAAGAGTGTTACTTAAACCCAAAAAGAAGATAGCAGAAGATCTTGAATAGAGGAAGAAATTTTTTAAGACTACACGTAAATTTTGGGGCAAGTGTTGCAATTTGGTCATAGATAGTGGAAGCACATAAAATTTGGTGTCCACGGAAATCATGGAGAAATTAAAATTAAAAGGTATTCCCCATCCTAATTTGTATCAGGTTCCATGGTTACAAAAAGGACATCATGTGACTGTAACAAAATAGTGCTTGTTAAATATTTAGATCATAAATTTTAGTGAGAAGGTCTTATGTAATGTGGTAGAGATGGATGCATGCCATGTATTTCTCGGAATACCATGGTTGTTTGATAGGAAATTTTTCCATGATGTCAGAGAGAATACTTATGAATTCACAAAGGTTGCACAATGATATTGATTGGAACTAATGTCGGAAAATGTGATGAAAACAATAGGAAATAGTAGCAGCAAAGATGTGGGAAATAGTAACAAATGAGTCATGTTTTGTTCAACTAAGGAATTTTTGAAAGAATAGAAAAAGTCTCATTTTTGTTTAGCCTTGATGTCGAAACAAGTCCAAGAGATGGAAAAAATCAGTCCTATGCCATCGGAGATTCAACATTTGTTGAAGGAATTTAAAGAGATCATTGTATATGATATACTAGTAGGTATACCTCCCTTGAGGAGTATATCACATCAAATTGAATTGATACTAGGGTCAAGTCTACCTAATAAAGTTCCTTACCGGATGAATCTAGTAGAGAGTGAGTAAGTGAATAGACAGGTGAAAGAGTTTCTTTACAGAGGACTGATCCAAGAGATTTTAAGTCCTTATGTTGTACTGATGGTATTGACACCAAAGAAAGGGGGTGAATGGAGAATATGCACTGATTCATGGGCTATCAATAGGATTATTATTAAGTACAAGTTTCCCTTACCAAGGGTGGATGACCTCATGGACTGTTTGAGTGGGGCCAAGTATTTTTCAAAGATTGATTTGAAGAGTGGATATCATAATATATGGATAAGGGAAGGTGATGATTGGAAGACAATGTTTAAGATGAAGGATGGATTGTTTGAGTGGCTAGTCATGTTGTTTGGGTTAACCAATTTCCCTAGCACATTCATGAGATTTATGAATGAAGTCTTGAAACCATTCTTGGGAAAGTTTGTTGTCATGTACCTAGATGGAATTCTAATTTTTAGTAAATCCAAAGAAGAACACTTGGAGCATGTGAGAAATGTGTTCCAGTTGTTGATGGAAGATAAATTGTTGATAAATTTGAAGAAATGTATGTTTCTGAAGAAGAAATTAGTGTACTTGGGATTTTTTTATTTTCAATGAAGAATTGAAGATGGATCCTCAAAAAGTAAATGCTATTTTGGAGTGGCCAACACCTAAGTGTACATTTGATGTGAGGAGTTTCCATGGTTTGGCGAGCTTCTAAAGGAAATTTATCTAAAATTTCAGCAAGATTTGTGCACCACTTACTAAATGTATGAAGAAAAAGATTTTCTAGTGGACAACAACAACCATGAATTCATTTGAGAACTTGAAGAAAAAGGTAACTGAAAAACAAGTTTTGGCACTTCCAAATTTCAATAAAGTATTTCAAGTGGACTGTGATGCAAGTGGTTTAGCGATTGAAGAATTTTTGGGCCAAGAAGGAATGCCAATCACATTCTTTAGTGAGAAATTGAATGATGCTAAAAATAAGTACTATGTTTATGATCAAGAGTTTTATGCTATTATACAAGCCTTGAAGAAATGGTGACATTACTTGCTACTGAACGATTTTGTCTTATTTACTGATCATAAGGTGTTGCAGTACATCAAGAGTCAAGGTAAGTTAAATAAAAAACATTCCAAATGGGTAGAATTTTTTCAAAGTTACTTGTTTGTTTTGAAGCACGGGTCTAGAAAGTTGAATAAGGTTGCAGATATGTTAAGACAGAGAATAATGTCATTGACTACTTTGTCAGTGAAATTTGTTAACTTGGGATGTATGAAGGCGTTGTATGCAGAGGACATAAATTTTGCAAAGGCGTGGGAAGCATGAAAGGTGCCTTGGAGCATTGATACAACACCATATTTGGATTTTCACATATAAGAAGAATTATTTTCTAAGAATCAAATTTTTTCCATTCCACGGAGCTCATTGCAGCTAAATCTTGTTAGATAAATGCATAGCGGAGGTTTGTGTGGACATTTTGGCATTGATAAGTGCATATTTTAAACTTGTACAATTAATTATTGCAAAAGTATTCTTAATAAAAACAAAAAAAAGGATATAAATGGCACACACACATTACATAGATATTTTACCCTAAAAACCTAAACTAGGAAAACCAACAACCTGTTTAGAGCTACACCTCTAATTCTTATTCATCATGAATCTTCATTGTTTACAATATAATATAGATAGGATCCCATGACATACAAAACCCCTAATCCATTGACCTAGATTAGTCAAAAACCATAATTCCTTCACCATAATCAGAAAACCATTGGTGAAAAACCATGTGACGAAAAATGGCTAAAAACGGATGCAAAAAACTATCAATTTTTTTTTGCGGGGGGCTCTTTCGATGAACTGTCGAACAAGGGGGGCCTAGTGCCCCCCTCGCATGCCTGATCCAACATATTTTCTAGCTTTGGTCATGCAAAAGAATATAACACATACCCAACAATAACACCACAACATCAGTGAAGGAAAGATACTTTTGGCCTAGCATCAACAAGGATGTTAAGAAGTTTGTTGAATGTTGTAGAATTTTCCAACTAGCAAAATGAAAGAGTCAAAACATAGGGTTATATACACC
Organism: Picea mariana; assembly: GCA_032191745.1. Taxonomy (NCBI): domain Eukaryota; kingdom Viridiplantae; phylum Streptophyta; class Pinopsida; order Pinales; family Pinaceae; genus Picea; species Picea mariana. The sequence continues at coordinate 23,927 of JASDQU010560106.1, read as the reverse complement.
ATTTTCAGTACCCGAGAGGACATTATTATAGAAATACTTGCCTCACCATTGCTATCTTGCACAGAGGGCCTTTTTCCATTTCCCTATGTAGACTTATCATCCCTTTTTGATGAATCCATAGCTAAAAATATACATTTTTCCACATCTATGCTCCCTATTAGTTATACAAGATGCATATACGCTTGCTACTCCACTAAAGCTCGCGTATATCGGGATTTGTGCTAGAAAATACAAAATGAGGTCAAGTTTCCATGTCACGACAAAAGATCTCTGATCCTTGGCCTTCCATATACTAGAAACGTTCTAACTCAGCCCTTCAGTTGCATTCTGAAGGCTATAAGAGCACAATTTCGAGCTATGGAAAAGAGGAGAAAGCATTCAACTTTGAGAGAAAAGTTACTCTAGAGAAATTACTTCATATTGAGTCTGCATCCCTTTGTCCCTCAAGTCTTAACACAGTGTTCATCCCCCAAGCTCTTTCCCTATTGTTGAGAGGACCTCATTGCCTCTTTCCTATGAGCTTGCCTTTGGTGGAGGATTGAAGTGGTCGAGACCCAGTTGGAAGGAACTTGGTTTCTTGGTTTTGAACCGTGCCGACACGGAAGTCTATAATGTTGTCACTTCTGTTGATCAATTATTAATAGAAATACTCCTTTCCCGTCCTATTGGTATCTTACAAATATATTATTATTATCCATGGGCGTGTTTGTAATGTTTATTAATGGATTATGCTATCTGGTGTGCTAACCCCTTTTATATCATCACTGTGTACTTTCTCTGCTTGTTTGTTGAGAACTTATTGCAGGTATAAAGCTTTGGGTCAAAGTGCTCAATTGTGGAACATCATCAAACGTTGGATCAAGGTAGGCCTCTTTCTTATATTGCACATTAATCTATATAGCATATGTTGGAATTGAGTTGATTTTTGTAATCATACTTGTCTGTTGTGGTTTACCCTTGGTCATAGAGAGTTTTTCCCTTGTAACAAAATTGGCGACTCCACTGGGGATAGATCTTCCTTCTAAGGGTTGAAGTACTCTTTCTTCTTACATTTCTCTTTTTCCTTTGTATTTCTTGTCGTATCACTACTTGACAGATTCTATTCACTCTGAGTCTGAGTTTTCATCCTTTTTTCCCTTGCCTAGCCTTGTTTTAAAGAATATACACCCTTTTTTCCTTGACAGTTGCATATACACGCTTGTTGTCTCACTGCAAGAAGCGTATATACGCTCTGTTCTCCTGAACAGTCGCGTATACCACTTCCCCTTGCTTGTTTGCTTGGTTTAGTGACTGTTGGGTGGGATTTGAAGATTGTTGAAACTTCTTAGGTCTCTATAGTGCCTGTTGAGATTATCTTAGATGACAGGAAACCGGGTTTGGAGTTGAATTTTTGGGTGGAGTCTTTCTATTTGTTTTCCATTTTTTATTTGTCCTTGTTATCTGGGTTGTTTGCTTGGCTGCTTGGTATTTTGCTCGAGTTATTTCTTTTATACACAGTAGAATTTATATATCAGGTTGCTCATCAGTTCATGCATTTTCTTTTTAATATATTGAAAATACAAAAAAAAAGGCATTTTTCATTGGTTGGCATTTTCGTCTTGGAATCTTTATCATTAGCTTAGCACATTTAGTGAAAGATTGCATTTTACTTCTGAATTGCAGAGTTGAAATTGAAGACTGCACTATTCTTATTAGCATATCATTCATTGAAAAGTTAAAGATAGACTTTGCATTATATCCGTATTTATTTTCTTGCAAAGTCATAACACCACGAGTTTCACTTCCATACCTTTTTGAGTAACCACGGCCAATAAAATTTACGCTTTAAACAAAAATTGATTGGTCACGATTTTATTTTTAGGGTGCACAAACTAGCCTAGGATTTAGTGCCTTGGAATAGGATTTTGTGAGTAAACTTCTCCAAGGCAATTAAATCAACATATGTGTCTGAGACAGGGAGTTGAGAAGTCCATTGTATAATTGGTAATATCAAGAGGCTCCGCTCACACCGGAGTTAATCACAAGGTCACGCGAAGTTAGCTGAAGGGATAACCCCTGGATACTCACCTAGTGTCAGAAATATTTATGTGGATTTATTCGTATTTGGGGATCTTGCTAGTACCCATACCTCTATGAGAGGCGGTGCTTTCAAGGTTGAGGGCTTTGCTACCCTACCCATACAGTGATCCAGACTTACAACTTCTCGTCTATGCATCGGTTATACAGTGGTTTATTAGTTGCTTGACTTAGGTATCTCATAGGTTACTTGTAGGGGTTATTCTGCTTGTATCCTGAGTTAGATAGGGGTCATACAACACACAGCCTTTATGGAGGATTATCTCTCTGGGGGAATCTGACTGACTGGTTGTTAAGCCTACGAGGGCCCTTATAACTGATTTTGTTACCTCCAAACTTTAGCGGGGAGTCTTAGGTCCATCTTGGATGAGACATACCTTCTTTAGCAAGGGAGGCCACTCAGCAACTTTAGCCCATTTGCATACATATTGGTCGTTTAAATTTTTGGTATGATCTTTGACTGCTAGTTGGCCTTAGGATATATTTTTATTCGTTGGAGAGTCATAATTCATTGTGGAGTTAGACCAACTTCCTCGCAGGTCCCGTCGGTTGTTACAATTACCACCAGTTTTCGAGTTCTTTCCTTCTAAAAGGCATAGAGTTATTAAGAGTGGTACACACACATCCACTTTTCAGATTTGTGGTTCCACAAGGATTAATACCGAGTCTATTCTTTAGAACATTGGGAGTTCTTCGACTCCCAATCCTACTATAGTTAATGGCACCCCTTCAACACCTGCAGCCACTACAGTTGCAGTGCCAGAGGCTTATACCGGTACTATGGGTCAGCTTGTAGTTAATGCTTCATCTCTTGCATCAAACCCTTTTGTGGGTTTCGGTCACTCACCGAGTTACAATGTTTAGACCATCCCTATGGCTTCTACTTCATTTTCTTATGGTATGCCTAACTTCACTTCGTAGTTTTCAACTGCCATCCTAGCTGCTGGCCCTAATGCTAGCTTTGGACTTGGGGCCACTACACCTTCTTACACTCCTTTCCCGTTTGGTGGTTCTCATATACCACAAACAAATCCTAATGTGGGAAGTTTCCCTATTATTAACCCCAGGTCTAATCCTTCTACGAATGGATGGAACAACCCAGCTGACGGACAAGTTCCGCCTTATATCCCTATCCCCTCGGTGTCGATTCCGACCAATACTTTTGGCATGACGAATCCACTTCAATCCTCTAGGTTCCCACCTAGAGGAGGTCGTTCTTACACTTTGGGAACTCCCCAACCAAGATCTAATCCAGTTGGGGGAAATTTTAACAACCCTCAGCTTGGATCTAATCCAACTAGGGGAAACTTTCATAACCCTTATCAGAACATTCCTGCTGAAATGATGCCCAATCCATATTTTACGAATCAACCTGGAGGAGGGTCTTTTAATCCTGGACAAGGTTTTGGTCCTTACCAAAATCCTGGATGGAATGTAGTTCCTAACACACAATGTTTTGTGGGAGGATGGGGCTAGGTGTCGCAACCCCGTATTCCCTTTCTGGCCACGCTTAATTTTCCATATTTGTCTAAACTAATGAATGACCCAGTGAGTCATGATCCCACATGGACCCCTATCCCTACCAAACTTCCGTCAGACATTCCAAAGTTTGAGGGTAAGAATGGTGAGGACGCTGGTGATCACGTCACTACTTTTCACCTTTGGTGCTCATCGAATTCTCTAAATCATGATCCTATTAGATTTTGATTGTTTCAGCGCACTCTCATTAGAGTCACATCGCAATGGTACATTGAGATACCTAGGGGGACATATGGATCTTTTCATCATTTGGTTCTATCCTTTCTCAACCACTTTCAACTGCCCATTCGTTATGATGCTGGCCTTGAAATTTTTTCGACTTTACACTAGGGTACCGACACTCACATCTCGGACCATATCCAAGAATGGTGTAGGCGAAGGCAGTTGGTTAAGACTCCTATACCCTCAACCTTTCTTCTAGAATGGTTCTTAAAGTCTTTGCATGCTCCTATTTTGAAGGATGTTGCTGCTTTCGAGGTCTTCAGCGAGGAAGAAGCTATATTTAGAGCCCAACAACTTGATTTGATATATGCTCATTATGGGATGTTATACCACCTTCTTCCAGATGCACCGCGGAAAAATCACAATTCTAGACAGACTCCCGGACCTCATGCCGATGGCATTGTAGGGTCCACCAATGTAAAGTCCACAGACTCGACAAGAAAGTCTGCTGGAGGGACAGCTTTGTCTAGATCCTCCAAACCCATCCAATCGACGGATGTACATTCCGTGCAATCGTCGAAGAACCCAAATGGTGACCAACAACCAGATGGGAATAAAAGGAAAGGTCGAAATAATCGAAAGGGTGGGAAGAATAATAATAAACCCAAGGAAAAAGACAATAATGGGAAATAGAATGATAATGTTGAAGAGGGAAAGAAAGAGAAACATAAGGTAAAGTTTCCTTGTAAACTTTGTACCGATGACCACCTTACACACTTATGCCCCAAACTTCCGGAGGCTGTGAGGCTTTTAAATCTACCACCCACCATGCTGACGAAC
>JASDQU010560105.1:45490-60891 GCA_032191745.1 Picea mariana | reverse complement strand
AGCCAACTAAATGGTACAAGCATTTCCTCAGTCAGTCTTCCTCCTCTAAATCTCTATATAATACTAGATTGATAACTCAGGAATATGAGCCTGATGTTACTTGGAGAATGCCTGAGATAGAACCATCTAAGATTTATGATTTACCTATGTTTAAGTTTCGTGCTACTACACTCATCCATTATTGTTCTCATAATGTACCACTCTCTCTTGGTCAATCCGTTTACCAGATTCCTCTTATTCATCAAGCTGATATTGATTGGGGATTAGAGCATGGATATAAATATGTCCATCTGGGACTCATTCAGTTTGGGATCAATCCTTTAGTCAGATCTGGTTTAGATACTTCTGTACTAAACTGTATTATTGACTCTCGGCATAATACCTTCTCTGACGCCTTAATATCAGGATTCCAAGACCCTTTGCACAATGGACCAGTTTGGTCATCAGCCCTTCCCAGATATCAAGTTTCTCTTACAAATCCCTACATCTATTCTCTACTTCAAGCCTATGTACAATTTTCTGGCTTTAATATGGCTGAATCTTCTGAAATTGCCCAACTTCATACCACTACATGTCTTCGCTTTGTCTCTACAACTATGCCAACGCTTAATCCAAAGTTACTTCAACACGCTACATCTGAAAGCATGGTGGTTGGACCCGGTAATGTCTCCCCTCTTACTTTAGGCTTTGCTAAACTTACTGTTGTTGAAGAATGGTCTGCAGAATATGAACCCATCTCTTCCAAGATATTGCCCCCCATGGCTAGAGAATTAAAAATAGAACAAAATTCATCTGGAAGAAATGTCTTAAGAATAGGAAGATCATAGAGCACAAGAAATCAAGATTTAGAAAGGCAATTGTCCTCCCTTTCAACTAGTAGCTCTAATTCAACTCAAAGAAGATCTTCATTCTCTGATAGATCATCCTTATCCTCCTCCTCATTTTCTAAATCCCCTGTATATAAACCTGTCTTGAATAAATCTAATTTAGATAATCATCTGTTGACACATCAGAAAGGTTCTAAGAATTGCTATTATTGTAAAAAGAATATCCCTACACAAGAGAAAACCTTTGAGCCTTCTGTAAAAGCTAACATATCCCATATACCATCTGCCCCTAAGAATTTTAGGACATTCCAGTAAAAAATAGAACATAATGGCCAACATGCCAACTGTTCTGAATGTCAAGATCTAGCCATCCCTATGCTAAAAATGATAAACGCCCCTTTGCCAAGGAGTGACAGGGATAAAAAAGATACTCTACCACAAAGAAGTCTTGGACTAGGAAATCACACTCCTGCATTCAAGAATGATTTAGTAGCTGATCTAGATTTTATAAAATATAGAAAAGCAGATGCAGAACCATCTCAAGATATTGTGAGACTACAAAATTATGCAAACTACCAGTCAGTTTGTCTTGAACAGAACATTGATCCTCCTTGAGCATAAAATGGCTTCATCCTCCTTGAGCATAAAGGATGCTCCTCCACCAGGATTCAAATGGATCCTAGTATGTACAGATTGTGAATATTGTTATTGTTTTGACTATTTAAGTTATTATGTTAGAAGCAGTCCAGCTTGTATAAATATCCTAAATAACTGGATACAAAAATATAACCATTGTAGATCATATTTTGATTACTTCAGAATGAGCCAAACAATGGCAAGAGGATCAGTCATAGGAGGACCAATGCAAGGACAGAGATATATTCTCTTATATACTCCTTGTATATCTTATGATGATTATTGCAAAGTAATGCTGCAAGTAAAATATGATGGTTGCTGTTGGATAATCTTTGAATGCTCCACATTCAAGGATACGCCTATCTGGTGGTCTGGTTGGTTGTATATTTTATATTGGGCTTACTATCCCAAAGATGTTAATTTCTTTGGAACTAGTAAGGATGATTTTATACAATGGTTCAGAGCAGAAATAGAAGAAGCTGCTCATTATGAGGGATGGTTTGTTTTTAACTTATCATTCCAAGGAAGTGAGCTACATTTTGAAAAGTTTGAGCCACCCCAGCCTCAATCTTATAAAGTTACCAGTGAGTATTTTGGTGACTTATGTGTCCCTGAAGATGAATTGATACCAGCCATGCAAGGATCTCCATTTTACAAATGCTTCAGCGGATTACCACCATTCTCAAATGAACATAGTTCTCCATCGAGCAGTCATTTCGACTATGGCAGTGATGGATCATTTGATTCCATTGCTGAGTACAACATAGTTAATCATATGGAAGCATGATGGGCCAAGTGCTCACTATTTTTTAATAATGATGTATTGATTATTTTCATGTCTAACAGGCCGACAGTGGTGTCCCGTCAGTTCCTTGGGTTCCTGTAGAACTCCACTATGTAATCATGTGATAAAGTCTATTCATAGATTTGCAAATATTTTCTTTTGTCTAAGTCATTCTGTAAAAGTCGGTATGGGTCCCCATATGGCCGAGCTTCTAAGGGACGAGATAACTGTTGTAGTCCACAGCTGCCCCATCCACTTGAAAGGAATATTTGTTTACCGTCAGTTGCTAGTTTATACTTACCGGTAACTTGCTAGAACTTGTATAAATGAGACTCTTCACCTCTCATTTATTCATTCGGAAATGGAGAGAGAGTCTAGTATAAGTCTTAGTAGTGTCGAGCAGTGTGTATCCTCTTCACTTGCCTTCGAAAACTTGTGAATGAAAAACACTGATCTCAAGTGTAATTTCCTAATGTTATAGCTCTGTCATGTTATAACTCTGTCATGTTATAGCTCCTTCATGTTATATGATCCTACTTTGTAAAAATTGGTATCAGAGTCATGTTATGTTATATATATAATTCCTGGTTTTGTCTTTGAATTAATTTCGTTTATGCCTTGCAGATTTAGCTTGACTAATCATTGTTTAACACAGTTTACATTTGTTAAGTTTATTTACAACAAGTGGTTACTTATGAAAATTGAATGGGATGTTGTTTTTAAAAGACAAAATTACTACGCTAGGTTCATTGCTTTGAAATAAGAGACACCTAACTTGCATGGCTTTGAAATAAGAGATACCTAACATGCATGAGATAAAAATCCAACATGTATGAGACAACTTACATGTATGTGTTGTGACCATTTATTGGTAACATCTCCACTTCTTTTCTAGAACTTACTTTCGATGTGTCCCCATATATGAGCTATTTCTCTATGCATCTCATATCATGAGCTTCTTTTCAATGTCTTAGCCATGTCTTTGAATTTATTATATCACTGTGCTAAATGCCCAAAAGCGTTCTCAATATTGAAAATGCATCGACACTTTGGCCTCTTCATTGTTGTTGATAGTTGCTTTGTAAATGAATACATTTATTATTACTTCTTCTTTTGAATAAGTATTCCATAACAAAACATATGACATATGGAGAAGAAATTATGTTGAATTTTGCAAGTCGTCAACTTGTTGTGTCAGACATCAACAACTTTCATTTTCTTGTACAATCTGCTTGAAAAGCCACCCCTCCAAGAAAATGGAGCCTTTTTTTCACTTCTTTGAAAACTTATTAATTTGAGTTTTTTCCTAATAATTGAGCATCATTGCTCCTTTCTCTAAACATGTCACTTTAAATTTGCTTGGTCTGGTTGGTATTGCATTTTTTTTTTTTAACACTTAAGCAAATTGCAAAGATTAATTTTTTACTATTGAACAAGTTAGTTTAAACTCCTCCAGTGAACACCGAAGGAGTTCCCTCCAACTGTTCTAGTAGCCACCATAACATTTCCCATAAACATTGTTGAAACACTGAAATTCCAACCGCTCTACTTCCCACAAAATCCTCTAGTTTGATCGAAGGAGTTCCTACAAACTTCTTCGGTCAAACCGAAGGAGTTCCTACAAACTTCTTCGGTCAAACCGAAGGAGTTCCTACAAACTTCGTCTCCGCGACCATTGGTACACTTCACATCAATGTCTCTGATTTACACTGGAGATCTTTCCACAAAGTCCTTCGGTGTATGCCAGAGGACTTCTCACCAACGTTGCTGGTATGATCCTATTTAAGCCTTCGATTGCATTTATTTCCCATTTGGCTATAAAAAGGAGTTCTCCCAATGCCATGTTAACAATTATTCACCAAACACCTAAGGAAAGAAAAGCAATGTTGAGGCGATGAGTCCATAAATTCCTCACACTAAACCTGTTATCGTCCCCCACGTGGCATCTTGTCAGGTAAGCACTAACCATGCCCTTTTTCTTTTGTTGGTAAAAGTTGCTAGGGTTAGAGTTATTTTTCTATGGTTGGGTTATTATCCCTTTGGACCCTGATCTCACCATTATTTTGTTTTGTTTCTTTAAAGGCGTCTTCAACGAGGGTCGCCCTTCCCCTTTCTCCATAATAAATCCTTGGCCGCTTCACACTTCGGCCCCAACCATACCCTAAGTCCTTTTGGAAAACAACCCATACCCATTCTAAGAATCGTAACTGCATCCCAATCTCATGTCCCCACATTGCAGGTCTATTTGTCCCCCACACTCACTATAGTGCCCGATGTGAATTTATATGGAGCTAGTTTAACCGTAGCTCAAACCATAGGGGGATTCAAAGACTTAAATAACCTAGGATTGCAAGTTGCAAACCTGAACTCGATCACAATTTCATGGATTAAATTAACAATATTTTGGGCCCTAATCTTAGTTTCTCAAACTTCCATTTACCCGAGCCCCAAGACTTTAAAAGAAGAAACCTTCACCAGTTTGTTCGAGGGGATACTTTAAATGGACTTAGGAAACATGTATATCTACAATGCTAGAGGGGATCTTACAAATTCATATCTGCCCAAGGATCTAGCAAAGTGTTATCACCTGGAGAAGGGGACACATACATTAGACAAAAAAATTCTTTTTGTGTTCAAATATACAACCAAAGACTTGTGCCTCATATGGTACAAAGTAGATAAACAATTCAAGTTCATACCAACTAGTGGATACCCCACAACTGTATTAAAAATTCCTTACCAATTCATGGTGGCATTGCTATGCAGGCTGTATGGAGATCTTGATGCCTCCAAATTCCCCCTTTCATACATGTCCTTGATTTATCGTTGTGCAGACAAAGGATCGTCATCCAACTGGGATGAAATTCTATCAGCCAATCTAGTAAAGGCCATCACAATAGTAGAAGCCCCACTTGGAACATTCCTAGATTTCCATATGTATTTGTACCTCATAGAAATCATGTGCATAGCCCACCAATACCAAATTATGGGTTGGCCATGGTAGTTGACATACCCGACCATTCACATATATTGCAAAGTGCTCTGGGAGCACAACTATAGAACAAAGTACCAAAACATTTGTGAGCACTTCTTGGCTCCACTGTATAAGTTCATATTTTGCACACCAACCCCGTGTATGACTAACAAAGCATTATCCATCATCAAGAGAATCGAGGATTTGTACTTGATGGAACATGACATGTATATCAAGGTATACAGAGCTATGAAATCCCCCATCTACTTCCTTGATTTGTACTAGACAAATTGGTGCTTCAGGAAGTGTCTAAGTATCAAACGGTGATCAACGGAGTTAGGGGAATATTTACCAGGATAAGAAGGCTATATGGCCACTACTCCCATTATACATTTGGTTCCTACTCCTTTGTAAACACAAAGCAAGCCTAAGAAGAATTGGATACATTGTTGTCATACCACTTCGGGGAAGAGAGGTTCAGAAGGAACGACCCAAAGAAGGTCGTCAAAGAACACTTCAACAAGCTCAACATGCCTTGGGAATACACATCATGGGTTTGGGAGGAAGAGGAAGTACATTGTGGTGCAACGAATTACAATGAAATCATCTTCAAAAGACGCGATAAGCCTATTGAAAGTATTGTTGATGAAGCAAAGGAAAGAGAAGAGGCCAAAAGGAAATAAGAAGAAGAGGCAACATCAAGGACATGTTTCACAAGTACATATGTGCAGTCGATATTTGCAGAGAAGAAGAAACAATCCCAGACAAATCAACTGAAGAAGAACGATGCAAGGAGGATGAAGAAGCAAAACAAAACAAGACATCCTTGATGGAAACTTATCTTCTTAAGGTATCCACAATAGGTGCCAACAATCACAATCCATTCAATGGGATGAATCTAGGGTTTTGCGCCTCATTCAAGGCAAATGAAGTACCTAAAATAAAGAAATTCACATATAACAAAGTGTCGGGTAGGATTGTACAAGAGAAAGTGAAGAAAGTGTCGGAGACTAGGGTAAATCCAATTTTAGTTATCATGCAAACCCATGTAACAAGAAATTTTAGCGAAGATCTAGTCATCATAGACTCCATTGGCTCTGCTTTCATGAAAACCACAGAAGACAATGTCCATAATTTACGCCAGCAAAATATGGATAAGGAGGCAAATAATAGAGAGCTAGAGGAACAACTTTGGTAGTCAAAGATCGACGAGGGAAACCTACAAAGCTTCAAAGATAGTGTAGAGAAGATCAGAACACAACTAGAAGAAGTTATTGTTGACATGTACATCCATCTACACTTATTTCAGCTAACAACATCAACCGTCATTGACCAACATAGAAGAGTATAGGCCAAGAATTCACATTTCAACACTATTTGGGAAGGTATCGATGATATTGACAAATGGATTGCAAGGAACCCAAATGCATCAGTTGATCTCCCTCACACTTTAGGCACATAAAGAAAGACAGATCTCTACTCATTGCATCATTGTCAACAAGATGGACAAAGAGCCGACAAAGAGACTGTAACGTCCCCCATCCCAACTGAGGGACATTACGGTGCAAAATTCTCTTAAAATAAAAATTTATGTTAACTAATTTAATTCTTTTACAATTAATTGATTTCCTGTAGCCTTCAATTACGAATTAAAAATATATTTAACTATTGTTCGTTGCCATTACATTGATGCATCTACAACATACTAAAACAGACATGAATGTATCTAGTAAACTTCATTGCAACAACATATAAAATATGTTATCATACTCAGAGTTCACGCACAACAATTAAATTCATAATACAACAGAAACAAGAAAAAACGCTTATCTTTTCACAATAGTTGTGCAACCAAGTGCTTGGGACAGACGTTTCACCTAACCATAGTCCGACTGGTCCAAATATCAATAGTTAGTCACCCCCAAGCTGAGGCTAGTAATCCACAAAAGAGGGTGGTCTCTCACAGTCCACTGACAACTCATAACACTCACAACCCATTGATATATTCCTACAACTATCCTGATTTTCCACCAGCTCTCTTCCTCTTGACCTGCCTAACCCAAGGAATGTACCCCTTCACTGATCTTAGTCCCTTGGGTATCCCATTCATTTATCAAGGCCTCTCTGGCACATGTAGCTAGGAATCTCTTAGTTGGGAACTCGAGGGAACTAACTTCTAGGAAAAATTACAAGAAAACAACAAAAAACACTTGTTGTTTTAGTGCAAGTCCCCCATGAGTTCACTCTTCAGCCCTGACAACTTGGATCTTAATTTTTCCAACTCCAATTTGCTCCAAATATGCTCCAGCTCCAAGCTCACTTCCTTGCTATCTCCTTGCTCCCCATGCACAAAAACTCAATGTGTAAAACTTGTTGTCCCAACCCATACAAATTTATCTCCTTTGGATTGCTTGCTTGACTCACACACTTCCCCAAGATGATTGTACTCAACCCCCATGTGTCCAATAACTGTGGTATGTGACTACTCACACCCACCCTATTACATGTATTCAATGTTTGGCTTTGGGAACACTCAATCATAAATTAGAAGGTTCATATACAAATACTAATTTTAGGAAAATTGGTGGAATTGATATACATGGGTAACTCCCCCTTGGACCAGCCATTTTCCTACACCCTCCCTTCTTTGGTGGATTAATTCAGCCCCCATCTTTTGTCCATGTCCCCTTAGCAGCTAGTATCACATTTTATTATTAAAACATTGAAATACAATCCGCATATTGCATCGCTTGGACATAGCCATATATTATATCTAAATAAGCATTAATTAAATTAGGGATTATAGTGGGGATGTTACATTCCCTCTCCTCTAAAATTGTTTGTCGTTCTTAGTGCACTCTATGCTGATATACATATATATGCAAATTTACATCACAATACTTAGAAATAAGAATTCTGCAATTTAACAACTCCAATAGCAGCTCCAACCATAATCTCATGTTCTTTTGAACTCGTCGACCCAAGGAATGCACCATTCGTTTATCAGAGTTCAAACAAGGGATATACCATCCATTTATCAGAGCTGACCCAAGGAATGAGTCATTCTTTTATCAGGGTCCCTAGTGTAGTTTTTTAGGACTTTGAGATGTGGTTCTGGGACTCTAGTTGCTCAAAATGGAGTCTTTCATTTTGTTTTCTTCAAAATTGTAAAAAGTTTTTGGCTATTTCTCCCACATATTTTCTTCATGCTCCCATGTAGCATTTTCAGGACCATAACATGTCCATTGAACCTTTACCAACCCTATGGATTTGTTCCTGAGAACTTTGAATTGTCATTGTTCCCAATTTAAGTTCAAAGAAATATTTCATATTCCTTTCATAGTAATGCTCAGACAAATATTTCTCTTGGAAATATGCTTTGAACTGCATCCATGAGATTATCTTGTCATCAAGGTTCTGGGATTTCTTAAGCTAATCCCACCACATGTTTTTTTTTTCCTTGCAAGCGGTAGGTGGAAATTGTAGCTTCTACCCATGAGGGGTAATCATGCAACTGGAAATATTTCTTCATTTCCAACAGCTAGGCTTTGACTTCTTCTTCTTTCCTGTGCTCACCATTGAAAGTTGGTGGTTTAATCTTCCAGAGCTCACCTTGCAAGATGTTTTCCTCGTGCCTTCTCTTTTTCCTCGTAACAGGAGACACACTTGGGTTGTTTCTTGGCCATGAACTCACACGAGTTCTTCTAGTGGATTTCCTTGGAGAATGATGGAACCTACTCATGCTTCTTGATTTCCTATCATTTCCATGATCATCCCTTTTTCTCTCTTAATGCTGACACTTGTATAGCACTAGTTTCTTGCTTAGTTCCAGAGTCCTTGTTGACTTTCTTATGTGAAATTTTTAAGCTTTGAAGTATCTCTTCTTGAGCCTTCATAATCATTTCGTTATCAACTCTATAGATCTTCACTTCTTTATGGAGGCTTCTCATAGTGATAGGTGTTTATTTTTCATATAAGATGATATACATTCGATGCATTATTCCAATGATGAGTGTTTCATTTATATAGAACATATCGTGACCATCCATGAAAGGATGCATCCCTTGGATAATAAATAACTACTTATTTATTATATATATTTATACTAAACTGGCCTCCACAACAAACACAACTTTTCACTTTTTACTTTTCACATTATGAAGACTGACCATAGTTACAAAATTCAACAGTCCCTCTTAACTAGGAAGGTATTCATAATCATCTTCAAGTTGGTTTTCATATGATCACTCCCTCTTAACTATGAAGGTAATTATCATCATCTACAACATCAGTAGCAACCTACCATATGACCTGGGAGAATTTCTTCTCGATGTTTTCCAAGCATCAACACTCCCTCTTAATGAGAGAAACATTCTTCATCATTCCATGCTTGTCTCTGAAGTATACAAACTTCTCCCTAGACTCATGACACATGTCTCTCAGTCTTGGGAGATGTTTCTCTCCCACATGAACCGAGGAGAAACTCCCTCTGAGCCAATTGACTCTCTCTGAGATCAGGCTCACTCTGGGTCTGCATGTGATAGCATTTAACATCTTGAGTCTTTATTATTCCTTGTCAAATTACCATGACTAAGACAAAGACCACACCAGGGTCATTCACCACAGGTACACCCCTATGAGTGAATGTTAGCCCGATGCTAACTGACACATGGAAAACACCTCAAGTCCATATTATTCCTTGTCATGATCAAGGAAGGACTATGCCTAGGCCCATTTACCAAAAGTACACCTTTGCGATAAATGTATCCTATCTCTCTTGATCTGTAGCCCAATATAGGAGAAGGTCTTCTCGACGCTTACTCGAGACATTCACCACAGGTACACCCCTGCGGGTGAATGTATGCCCGACGTTTCCAGACATTGGAGGAACACTAGCACATCGAGTCTTTTGTTCTTTGAAGACTATGCTTGGGCCATTCACCACTGGTCAAATCACCATGACCAATCCTGGGAGAATTTCTGATGACCAATCCTGGAAGAATGTCTTCTCGATGTTGAAACATCACCATAAACATCATCAACTGCCACAATCGAGTTAGTATCCTGAGACATGGCACATCATACAACATCAACTATCTGAGCCACACTCTATCTGAGTAATTTGGGCATGATGTTGCAGGTATCAAGTGTTGTACACTCAACTGAGTGTTCCTAGGCTACAATAATCATTATTCTTAATATGGTCACTAAATGTGACACAAGAATAATGTTTGTCCTGTATCTCCCCACTGTAGTCACTACCGTGAACTCAGGGAGAAGGACCACTCTTGTCACTCTGGTCACTACTGTGAACTCAGGAAGAGTGCCTACCCTATATCATTCTCCCCACTCTGGTCACTACTGTGAACTCATGGAGAAGGACCATTCTTCCCACTCTGGTCACTACCTATGATCTTAGGAAGAATGTCCATCCTTGACCACTCTCTCCACTCTAGTCACTACCTGTGAATTTAGAGAGAATGTCCATCCATGGTACAAACCTATATCATTATATCCACTCTGGTCACTACCTGTGAACTCAGAGATAATGTTGATCCATTATCACTCCCTCTCGACAAGAGGATCAATCTTCACGAGTCCTAGCTTGTCCCTAAAGCATACAAACTTCCCTTTGGAAAAGGGCTTCGTCAGAATATCTATTATCTATTCATTAGTGGATATGTACAAGAGCTTCACTTTCTCCCTTCTAGACTCGATCATGGATGTAATCATACTTTATCTCAATTTGCTTTGACTTGTCATGGAACACGAGGTTCTTTGAAAGATTCACACATCTTTGATTATCATAGTATATTAGAGTCGAATCTAGCACTTGATCAAACAGTCCAGAAACCAGATTATGGAGACATATTGCTTTTGTACATGCATCACAAGCTACAATATATTCTTCCTCTGCAGCACTGAGTGCGACATACTTCTTCTTACTACTAGTCCAAGATATCATAGAAAATCCCAAACTGAAACATTCTCCTGAAGTACTCTTTCTGTCATATTCACTCCTTGTGACACTAAAGCTAGCTCTTACTCCTTCTCTAGAGTTAACTCAATATTTTCTCCCTCTGGATGTAGTACCACCTCCCTCTCTGGGAGTGCCTCTATATACACTTGAACTGTTGACATGCCTGCTTCCTCAAAACATCATGGCTTGAATCATGTACTGGGACTACTACAGATG
The DNA here is from genome assembly GCA_032191745.1 of Picea mariana. NCBI lineage: Eukaryota > Viridiplantae > Streptophyta > Pinopsida > Pinales > Pinaceae > Picea > Picea mariana. The sequence goes on along the minus strand of JASDQU010560105.1, from coordinate 49,474 downwards.
CTCCCTATGAGTCTCATAATGTATTTACCTCCTCTACTGGATCTATCACCATAGTTTTTCTACAATCGGTCTTGACTAGTTGTATCCATGATCATTGGAACTATCTCTACTATCTGGTATGATCTAGTCCTGGAGGTATACTGCTCCTAGAGACTTCTTGTCTCTGAGAATCTTGTCTGGCAATGTCTTTCCTTGACATCATGTTGGAAGGTCTTACCCTCCATGTCTGCCTCTCTTCATGATCCAACCGGCTCCCTCTTTCTAGGATAATCCTCTTTCCACGAACCTCACTTTATACTTTTCGATGCTATCTTTAGCTGCATTCTTGATCCTGTAGATCCACTTGGAAGTCACCACTGACTTCCCCTCAGGTCTCGACACTATCTTTGACACATCAATCTTCATGATGGACTAATATTCTTCGATGATGGAATCCTTCCAAACATGTTGGCTTACTTCCTCTCGGAGAACCATCAACACCTTGAAACAAGATCATGTGATCTTGACTAAAAGGGTTTGTCATTGCTTCTCATGTCCATCTTGATCAATTCAACAACAAATACCTAGTTGTCAAGGCTCTGGCTAAAAATATTAGATTATCATGTGGCTTACAATATAAAATTTGGTTTGTAGATCCCAAATTTGAAAGTTGAGTCATTTTTACGAACATGAACTTCATTCCCCCAGACAAAAGGTTTCATCATACAGACTTCTCGTATTTTTCATCCCATACTATCATGGATTTTGACAGCATGATTGCACCTACGATCATTGATCTATTTGAAACTGCATTCAAAACATTGGCACAAGTAGAAAACCTATACGTTCGAGTATTTCAAATTCCATATAACTCCCATATGACCTTTGCCAACCAAAGAGTTATCTTCAGATTGTACAAGGAATACTTGAAGCTGCTGAAGATAATTCACTCATAAACTTTGTGCGCCCCCAAGTCTTGGAATGTGAGGTTGTATTTCTTTTTTACACTCAATTTAACCCTTAAGTCTCATGGATATTTTAGAACAAATCGATTTCTCAAATGAATATCATTTGCCATAGTTAATGAATACACATGGAAGACTGACCGAGAATTTGCGTTCCAGGCAATGGATGGCTTGAATCTGATGATGGTTCAGTGTTTACATGTAATTCCATCAATCCCTAATAACTCTATCATATATATAAAATTTAAGAAATTATTTCACTGAACATTCAAGAATATCTCTGGTCAATTCATGTGTCATCATCAATAACATTGACTAATTCAAACTTGGATTAAACACGAGCCAATTATGTGCTTGGCAATTTCAGAACCACCACTTTCTCAAGCCCATAACATGACATAATCAACATTATTTTTTGAATCCCATAGCTGGAAATAGTGGATACACATTCCATGAGTATGTACCTGGGAAGATGCAAGCTATTGTCTCTCATTTTCTTGGGCCTCCCATGAGGGAGTCAAGCACAATCTTGCTATGATACCATGTTGATTTTTCATATAAGATGATATACAATCGATGAATTATTAAAATGATGAGTGTTTCATATATATAGAACATATGGGGACCATCCATGGAAGGATGTGTCCCTTGGATAATAAATAACTACTTATTTATTATATATATTTATACTAAACCAACCTCCACAACAAACACAACTTTTCACTTTTTACTTTTCACATTATGAAGACCGACCATAGTTACAAAATTCAACAAAAGGCTCATGCTTATCTCTTCTTCCATTTGACTATGTCTCAGCATTCCCCATGCTGACATGAAAGCCTTAGACCTCTTCCTCATGGCTATAATATCCTTCAACATCTTCCATAACTCTAGTCTTCATATAATAACCAAAGTTGTTTTCCTATACCTCTAATTCTATAAGAAATATGCATGCAATAATTATTGTTAGAAACATGCATAGCATAAAACATTCCATCCATTAGAATACAAGTTATTTCTTCATCAATTTATGGATTACATAATGCACCAAATCAAAATTATGATTCCTTATATGCATTCCTCTCTAAAAAAACTTTTGAACAGTTGTACTCATGCCTCAATATGAGTTCTGAGCTAAAAGTTACAACATTTACATGCTGCAATTTCCACTCTTCTACTGCTACATAAATCTATTTATTAATTTATGAGAAAATGTATTACCCAATTCAAAATTCTGGGTTGAAATATGTCTTCTACTCAAGACTTTTCTATCAACTATTTGTTTTCTCAAATTCGAGCTCCGAGCTGAAAGTTACCGTCCAGAGAAGTTAGGTTGTTATACTCAATTTATCCATGCATGCTACATGTGTCTTATTTCTCTTCCTGCACATTTTTAGGTACCCATAACCAAAATATGAATCCAACGTTGGCTTCTATGGGTCACAAGATTTTAGTAGAATGCATCTATGTCCTTGTTGATACTTGAATCCGTTAGGACTGAAATGACAACCTCACGAGGATATAAATCCCCCTACATTTTTATAAGAGGTGGTACTCCTTTGTTATGAATTTCGCAGGACTCTAGGTCTTCAAAATGTGGGACTTTTAGAGAAGTCCGTTGTGGTAATCAAAGAAAATATAAAGATGCAAAAAGGAGAAATGTTTTTATTTTCTTTAAAGAAAGTTCCAAATAATGGACCAGGAACCACAAACATTCACACATTTAAAATAAATAAACAAAATTTCCTCACATCCATCATAGTTGGGCTAAATATTTTTGATCACATAAAAAATAAAAGAAAATGATACACATGCATAAGAGAAATTTGACAGAGTGATGTGGGAAGCTCAAACAAATATAATGAGTGATCAACCTCAAATACTTTATATTTAGAGTATAGTCGAGATTGTTCCCAAAATAGCTCTCTTGAAATTTCTAAAAAATATATAGTTTATTACATATCTTCAAAATTTAAATGCGTTTGTCATCAAGACTGGGATTGGGGCTCCTGTGGACCATAAAACAAATATATATAAGAATGAATTTTTTAGAAGGAAGAAAGTGGGCGATGGAAGACAACAAGATCTGGTAAGAAGAAAAATAAAATTATCCGTTTTCGGTTAAACCTTTATATTTAAAGAGGTGGAGTAACTGGATGAAGGATTTGATAAAGAAAGAAGGATGTGATCAGTATGAACTTACTATGATGGTATCTCTCATTTGTCACTTGCTTGCTGATGTCCTTTTATTTCTTTCATCAACGGTTACAGGAACTGTCTCAACTGCCTTTTTCCCGTCATTGGTTAGTTTGTCGATAGATTTTTTAAACCAATCTTTGATATAGCTTCTCATTGGTGCAACTTTGATTTCATGCCGGATTTTTATATTTAAAAAATTGCCCTCCAAGTCCCTTAGATCAATGGAAATATTACAAAAATCTTCTTCAATATCTTGATTTTTTACTGAATAATCCACTAGCCAGTTATCTACATCATCTTCATTATACTCAAGAATGCCATAGAACATTTCAAATGATAACCCTTTAAAGATATCAACTTGTTCGTCAAAGGCTTGATTGGTTAGGAACAATGAGTTGAGAATCAATTTGGGGTCTTGGACCTCATTGCTGCTCCCGGATAGGTCTATCTCAGTCAACCTTTTGAATAATTCTTCTCTCCTTGTTATGGCTTGGTTGCATGATTGGACAATGATATTCAATTTTTTAACCTTTTCCTTCCGTCATGCATTCAGTTGTTTTATCCAGTTTAAAGAAGGGAGATCCTCCTCTCTTCTTATCAACTCTGTCATATTAGTAACTTTAAAACCGAAGGGTACGACCACGTCAAGGTAAAAACCTTCTTCATTTTTCAAATCCGCCTGTAAATATTCATGGAAGGCATGTGCCCTCATTCCGAAAGAGACCATGTTATAAGACATCTCCCAAGCCTTTGTAATTAATTCCATTCTATTCTTAATGTTCTTCTCCACATAGCCCCTGGCTGATGTGAGCAGGCTTGAAGATCCTTTCAGTTTAGCTGC
>JASDQU010560105.1:29567-45040 GCA_032191745.1 Picea mariana | reverse complement strand
AAGCTTCTGGAAGTGGCCTCCAATCCGAAGATGAACATGACATCGAAGGAGCTATATATGATGATACAATTGACTTCCTAGAAAAGGAGAAGATGTTCTCAAATGGGGCGATGTCTATCACATGTTTAAGAAACATAATTTTGTTGTTGATGCTAAGGACCAAGTCGAGCTCGGGATTTTCAAATACATCAAGAAATCCAGTATACATAGAGTAGCAACCCGCACTATTGTATTCCTTTGCGTCGATGCTATTTCATGGACCCTCAAACACATGGACTTAGGAAACATGTATATCTACAATGCTAGAAGGGATCCTATAAATTCATATCTGCCTAAGGATCTAGCAAAGTGTTATCACCTGGAGAAGGGGACCCATACATTAGACAAAAAAGTTCTTGGTGTGTTCAAACATACAACCAAAGACTTGTGCCTCATATGGTACAAAGTAGATAAACAATTCAAGCTCATACCAACTAGTGGATACCCCACAACTGTATTAAAAATTCCTTACCAATTCATGGTGGCATTGCTATACAGGCTGTATGGAGATCTTGATGCCTCCAAATTCCCCCTTTCATACATTTCCTTGATTTATCGTTGTGCAGACAAAGGATCGTCATCCAACTGGGATGAAATTCTATCAGCCAATATAGTAAAGGCCATCACAACAGTAGAAGCCCCGCTTGGAACATTCCTAGATTTCCATATGTATTTGTACCTCATAGAAATCATGTGCATAGCCCACCAATACCAAATTATGGGTTGGTCATGGTAGTTGACAGACCCGACCATTCACATATATTTCAAAGTGCTCTGGGAGCACAACTATAGAACAAAGTACCAAAAGATTTGTGAGCACTTCTTGGCTTCGCTGTATGAGTTCATATTTTGCACACCAAACCCGTGTATGACTAAAAAATCATTATCCATCATCAAGAGAATCGAGGATTGGTACTTGATGGAACATGACATGCATATCAAGGTATACAGAGCTATGAAATCCCCCATCTACTTCGTTGATTTGTACTAGACAAATTGGTGCTTCAGGAAGTGTCTAAGTATCAAACGGTGATCAACGGAGTTGGGGGAATACTTTACCAGGATAAGAAGGCTATATGGCCACTACTCCCATTATACATTTGGTTCCTACTCCTTTGTAAACACAAAGCAAGCCTAAGAAGAATTGGATACATTGTTGTCATACCACTTCGGGGAAGAGAGGTTCAGAAGGAACGACCCAAAGAAGGTCATCAAAGAACACTTCAACAAGCTCAACATGCCTTGGGAATACACATCAGAGGTTTGGGAGGAAGAAGAAGTACATTGTGGTGCAAGGAATTACGATGAAATCATCTTCAAAAGACATGATAAGCCTATTGAAAGTATTGTTGATGAAGCAAAGGAAAGAGAAGAGGCCAAAAGGAAAAAAGAAGAAGAGGCAACATCAAGGACATGTTTCGCAAGTACATATGTGCAGTCGAGATTTGCAGAGAATAAGAAAAAATCCCAGACAAATCAACTGAAGAAGAACGACGCAAGGAGGACGAAGAAGAAAAAAAAAACAAAACATCCTCGATGGAAACTTATCTTCTGAAGGTATCCACAATAGGTGCCAACAGTCACAATCCATTCAATGTGATGAATCTAGGGTTCTGCGCCTCATTCAAGGAAAATGAAGTGCCTAAAATAAAGAAATTCACATATAACAAAGTGTCGGGCAGGATTGTACAAGAGAAAGTGAATAAAGTGTTGGAGACTAGGGTAAATCCAATTTTAGTTATCACGCAAACCCACGTAACAATAAATTTTAGTGAAGATCCAGTCGCCATAGCCTCCATTGGCTCTGCTTTCATGAAAACCACAGAAGATAATGTTCAGAATTTACGCCAGCAAAATATGGATAAGGAGGCAAATAATAGAGAGCTAAAGGAACAACTCTGGTAGTCAAAGATCGACAAGGGAAACCTACAAAGCTTCAAAGCTAGTGTAGAGAAGATTAGAACACAACTAGAAGAAGTTATCATTGACATGTACATCCATCTACACTTATTTCAGCTAACAACATCAACCGTCATTGACCAACATAGAAGAGTATAGGCAAAGAATTCACATTTCAACACTATTTGGGAAGGTATCGATGATATTGACAAATGGATTGCAAGGAACCCAGATGCATCCGTTGAGCTCCCTCACACTTCAGGCACATAAAGAAAGACAAATCTTTACTCATTGGATTGTTGTCAACAAGATGGACAAAGAGCCGACAAAGAGACTGTAACGTCCCCCATCCCAATCGAGGGACATTACGGTGCAAAAGTCTCTTACAAACAAAATTTATGTTAACTAATTTAATTCTTTTACAATTAACTAATTTCCTGTAGCCTTCAATTACGAATTAAAAATATATTTAACTATTGTTCGTTTCCATTACATTGATGCATCTACAACATACTAAAATAGACATGAATGTATCTAGTAAACTTCATTGCAACAACATATAAAATATGTTATCATACTCAGAGTTCACGCACAACAATTAAATTCATAATACAATAGAAACAAGAAAAAACACTTATCTTTTCACAATAGTTGTGCAACCAAGTGCTTGGGATAGACGTTTCACCTAACCATAGTCTGACTGCTCCAAATATCAATAGTTAGTCACCCCCAAGCTGAGGCTAGTAATCCACAAAAGAGGGTGGTCTCTCACAGTCCACTGACAACTCATAACACTCACAACCCATTGATATATTCCTACAACTATCCTGATTTTCCACCAGCTCTCTTCCTCTTGACCTGCCTTACCCAAGGAATGTACCCCTTCACTGATCTTAGTCCCTTGGGTATCCCATTCATTTATTAGGGCCTCTCTGGCACATGTAGCTAGGAATCTCTCAGTTGGGAACTCGAGGGAACTAACTGCTAGGAAAAATTACAAGAAAACAACAAAAAACACTTGTTGTTTTAGTGCAAGTCCCCCATGAGTTCACTCTTCAACCCTGACAAATTGGCTCTTCATTTTTCCAAATCCAATTTTCTCCAAATACACTCCAACTCCAAGCTCACTTCCTTGCTATCTCCTTGCTCCTCATGCACAAAAACTCAATGTGCAAAAATTGTTGTCCCAACCCATACAAATTTATCTCCTTTGGATTGCTTGCTTGACTCACACACTTCCCCAAGATGATTGTACTCAACCCCCATGTGTCCAATAACTGTGGTATGTGACTACTCACACCCACCCTCTTACTTGTATTCAATGTTTGGCTTTGGGAACACTCAATCATAAATTAGAAGGTTCATATACAAATACTAATTTTAGGAAAATTGGTGGAATTGATATACATGGGTAGCTCCCCCTTGGACCAACCATTTTCCTACACCCTCCCCTCTTTGGTGGATTAATTCAGCCCCCATGTTTTTTCCATGTCCCCTTAGCAGCTAGTATCACATTTTATTATTAAAACATTGAAATACAATCCGCATATTGCATCGCTTGGCCATAGCCATATATTATATCTAAATAAGCATTAATTAAACTAGGGATTATAGTGGGGATGTTACATTCCCTCTCCTCTAAAATTGTGTGTCGTTCTTAGTGCACTCTATGCTGATATACATATATATGCAAATTTACATCACGATACTTAGAAATAAGAATTTTGCAATTTAACAACTCCAATAGCAGCTCCAACCATAATCTCATGTTCTTTTGAACTTGTCGACCCAAGGAATGTGCCATTCATTTATCAGAGTTCAAACAAGGGATATACCATCCATTTATCAGAGCTAACCCAAGGAATGAGTCATTCTTTTATCAGGGTCCCCAGTGTAGTTTGCTAGGACTTTGAGATGTGGTTCTGGGACTCTAGTTGCTCAAAATGGAGTCTTTCATTCTGTTTTCTTCAAAATTGTAAAAAAATTGTGGCTATTCCTCCCACATGTTTTCTTCATGCTCCCATGTAGCATTTTCAGGACCATAACATGTCCATTGAACCTTTACCAACCCTATGGATTTGTTCCTGAGAACTTTGAATTGTCATTGTTCCCAATTTAAGTTCAAAGAAATATTTCATATTCCTTTCATAGTAATGCTTAGACAAATATTTCTCTTGGAAATATCCTTTGAACTGCCTCCATGAGATTATCTTGTCATCAAGGTTCTGGGATTTCTTACGCTAATCCCACCACATGTTTTTTTTCCTTGCAAGCGATAGGTGGAAATTGTATCTTCTACCCACGAGGGGTAATCATGCAACTGGAAATATTTCTTCATTTCCAACAGCTAGGCTTTGACTTCTTCTTCTTTCCTGTGCTCACCATTGAAAGTTGGTGGTTTAATCTTCCTGAGCTCACCTTGCAAGATGTTTTCCTCGTGCCTTCTCCTTTTCCTCCTAACAGGAGACACACTTGGGTTGTTTCTTGGCCATGAACTCACACGAGTTCTTCTAGTGGATTTCCTTGGAGAATGATGGAACCTACTCATGCTTCTTGATTTCCTATCATTTCCATGATCATCCCTTTTTCTCTCTTAATGCTGACACTTGTATAGCACTAGTTTCTTGCTTAGTTCCAGAGTCCTTGTTGACTTTCTTATGTGAAATTTTTAAGCTTTGAAGTATCTCTTCCTGAGCCTTCATAATCATTTCATTATCAACTCTATAGATCTTCACTTCTTTATGGAGGCTTCTCATAGTGACAGGTGTTTATTTTTCATATAAGATGATATACATTCAATGCATTATTCCAATGATGAGTGTTTCATTTATATAGAACATATCGTGACCATCCATGAAAGGATGCATCCCTTGGATAATAAATAACTACTTATTTATTATATATATTTATACTAAACTAGCCTCCACAACAAACACAACTTTTCACTTTTTACTTTTCACATTATGAAGACCGACCATAGTTACGAAATTCAACAGTCCCTCTTAACTAGGAAGGTATTCATAATCATCTGCAAGTTGGTTTTCATATGATCACTCCCTCTTAACTAGGAAGGTAATTATCATCATCTACAACATCAGTAGCAACCTACCATATGATCTGGGATAATTTCTTCTCGATGTTTTCCAAGCATCAACACTCCCTCTCAATGAGAGAAACATTCTTCATCATTCCATGCTTGTCTATGAAGTATACAAACTTCTCCCTAGACTCATGACACATGTCTCTCAATCTTGGGAGATGTTTCTCTCCCACATGAACTGAGGAGAAACTCCCTCTGAGCCAATTGACTCTCTCTGAGATCAGGCTCACTCTGGGTCTGCATGTGATAGCATTTAACATCTTGAGTCTTTATTATTCCTTGTCAAATTACCATGACTAAGACAAAGACCACACCAGGGTCATTCACCATAGGTACACCCCTGTGAGTGAATGTTAGCCCTATGCTAACTAACACATGGAAAACACCTCAAGTCCATATTATTCCTTGTCGTGATCAAGGAAGGACTATACCTAGGCCCATTTACCAAAAGTACACCTTTGTGATAAATGTATCCTATCTCCCTTGGTCTGTAGCCCAATATAGGAGAAGGTCTTCTCGACACTTACTCGAGACATTCACCACAGGTACACCCCTGCGGGTGAATGTATGCCCGACGTTTCCAGACATTGGAGGAACATTAACACATCAAGTCTTTTGTTCTTTGAAGACTACGCTTGGGCCATTCACCACTGGTCAAATCACCATGACCAATCCTGGGAGAATTTCTGATGACCAATCCTGGAAGAATGTCTGCTCTAAGTTGAAACATCACCATAAACATCATCAACTGCCACAATCGATTTAGTATCCTGAGACATGGCACATCATACAACATCAACTATCTGAGCCACACTCTATTTGAGTAATTTGGGCATGATGTTGCAGGTATCAAGTGTTGTACACTCAACTGAGTGTTCCTAGGCTACAATAATCATTATTCTTAATATGGTCACTAAATGTGACACAAGAATAATGTTTTTCCTGTATCTCCCCACTGTAGTCACTACTGTGAACTCAGGGAGAAGGACCACTCTTGTCACTCTGGTCACTACTGTGAACTCAGGGAGAAGGACCACTCTTGTCACTCTGGTCACTACTGTGAACTCAGGAAGAGTGCCTACCCTGTATCATTCTCCCCACTCTGGTCACTACTGTGAAATCATGGAGAAGGACCATTCTTCCCACTCTGGTCACTACCTGTGATCTTAGGAAGAATGTCCATCCTTGACCACTCTCTCCACTCTAGTCATTACCTGTGAATTTAGAGAGAATGTCCATCCATGGTACAAACCTGTACCATTATCTCCACTCTGGTCACTACCTGTGAAATTAGAGAGAATGTTGATCCATCATCACTCCCTCTCAACAAGAGGATCAATCTTCACGAGTCCTAGCTTATCCCTAAAGCATACAAACTTCCCTTTGGACAAGGGCTTCGTCAGAATATCTGTTATCTACTCATTAGTGGATATGTACAAGAGCTTCACTTTCTCCCTTCTAGACTCGATCATGGATGTAATCATAATTTATCTCAATTTGCTTTGACTTGTCATGGAACACAAGGTTCTTTGAAAGCTTCACACATCTTTGATTATCATAGTATATTACAGTCGAATCTAGCACCTGATCAAACAGTCCAAAAACCAGATTATGGATCCATATTGATTTTGTACATGCATCATAAGCTACAATATATTCTTCCTCTGAAGCACTGAGTGTGACATACTTCTTCTTACTACTAGTCCAAGATATCATAGAAAATCCCAAACTGAAGCATATTCCTGAAGTACTCTTTCTGTCATATTCACTCCCTGTGACACTAAATCTAGCTCTTACTCCTTCTCTAGAGTTAACTCAATATTTTCTCCCTCTGGATGTAGTACCACCTCCCTCTCTGGGAGTGCCTCTACATACACTTGAACTGTTTCCATGCCTACTTCCTCAAAACATCATGTCTTGAATCATGTATTAGGACTGCTACAGAGCTCCCTATGAGTCTCATAATGTATTTACATCCTCTACTGGATCCATCACCATAGTTTTTCTACAATTGGTCTTGACTGGTTGTATCCATGATCATTGGAACTATCTCTACTATATGGTATGATCTAGTCTTGGAGGTATACTGCTCCTAGAGACTTCTTGTCTCTGAGAATATTGTCTGGCAATGTTCTCCTTGAAATCATGTTGGAAGGTCTTACCCTCCATGTCTGCCTTTCTGCACGAGCCAACCATCTCCCTCTTTCTAGGATAATCCTCTTTCCATGAACCTCACTTTATACTTTTCGATGCTATCTTCAGCTGCATTCTTGATCCTGTAGATCCACTTGGAAGTCACCACTGACTTCCCCTCAGGTCTTGACACTATCTTTGACACATCAATCTTCATGATGGACTAATATTCTTCCATCATGGCATCCTTCCAAACATGTTGGCTTACTTCCTCCCGGAGAACCATCAACACCTTGAAACAAGATTCATGTGATCTTGACTAGAAGGGTTTGTCACTGCTTCTCATGTCCATCTTGATCAATTCAACAACAAATACCTAGTTGTCAAGGCTCTGGCTAAAAATATTAGATTATCATGCGGCTTACAATATAAAATTTGGTTTGTAGATCCCAAATTTGAAAGCTGAGTCATTTTACGAACATGAACTTCATTCCCCCAGACAAAAGGTTTCCTCATACAAACTTCTCGTATTTTTCATCCCATACTATCATGGATTTTGATAGCATGATTGCACCTACGATCATTGATCTATTTGAAACTGCATTCGAAACATTGGCACAAGTAGAAAACCTATACGTTCGAGTATTTCAAATTCCATATAACTCCCATATGACCTTTGTCAACCAAAGAGTTATCTTCAGATTGTACAAGGAATACTTGAAGCTGCCGAAGATAATTCACTCATAAACTTTGCGTGCCCCCAAGTCTTGGAAGGTGAGGTTGTATTTATTTTTTACACTCAATTTAACCCTTAAGTCTCATGGATATTTTAGAACAAATCGATTTCTCAAATGAATATCATTTGTCATAGTTAATGAATACACATGGAAGACTGACCAAGAATTTGCGTGCCAGGTAGTGGATGGCTTGAATCTGATGATGGTTCAGTGTTTACATGTAATTCCATCAATCCCTAATAACTCAATCATATATATAAAATTTAAGAAATTATTTCACTGAACATTCGAGAATATCTCTGGTCAATTCGTGTGTCATCGTCAATAACACTGACTGATTCAAACTTGGATTAAATACGAGCCAATTATGTGCTTGGCAATTTCAGAACCACCACTTTCTCAAGCCCATAAAATGACACAATCAACATTATTTTTTGAATCCCATAGCTGGAAATAGTGGATACACATTCCATGAGTATGAACCTAGGAAGATGCAAGCTTTCTTCTCTCATTTTCTTGGGCCTCCCATGAGGGATTCAAGCACAGTCCTGCTCTGATACCATGTTGATTTTTCATATAAGATGATATACAATCGATGCATTATCAAAATGATGAGTGTTTCATATATATAGAACATATGGTGACCATCCATGGAAGGATGCGTCCCTTGGATAATAAATAACTACTTATTTATTATATATATTTATACTAAACTGGCCTCCACAACAAGCACAACTTTTCACTTTTTACTTTTCACATTATGAAGACCAACCATAGTTACAAAATTCAGCAAAAGGCTCATGCCTATCTCTTCTTCCATTTGACTATGTCTCAACATTCCCCATGCTGACATGAAAGCCTCGGACCTCTTCCTCATGGCTATAATATCCTTCAACATCTTCCATAACTCTAGTCTTCATATAATAACTAAAGTTGTTTTCCTATACCTCTAATTCTATAAGAAATGTGCATGCAATAATTATTGTTAGAAACATGCATAGCATAAAACATTCCATCCATTAGAATGCAAGTTATTTCTTCATCAATTTATGGATTACATAATGCACCAAGTCAAAATTATGATTCCTTATATGCATTCCTCTCTAAAAAAACTTTTGAACAGTTGTACTCTTGCCTCAATATGAGTTCTGAGCTAAAAGTTACAACATTTACATGCTGCAATTTCCACTCTTTTACTGCTACATAAATCTATTTATTAATTTATGAGAAAATGTATTACCCAATTCAAAATTCCGGGTTGAAATATGTCTTCTACTCAAGACTTTTCTATCAACTATTTGTTTGCTCAAATCCGAGCTCCGAGCTGAAAGTTACCGTCCAGAGAAGTTTAGGTTGTTATACTCAATTTATCCATGCATGCTACATGTGTCTTATTTCTCTTCTTGCACATTTTTAGGTACCCATAACCAAAATATGAATCCAACGTTGGCTTCTATGGGTCACACGATTTCAGTCGACTGCATCTATGTCCTTGTTGACACTTGAATCCATTAGGACTGAAATGACAACCTCACGAGGATATAAATCCCCCTACATTTTTATAAGAGGTGGTACTCTGTTATGAATTTCGCAGGACTTTAGGTCTTCAGAATGTGGGACTTTTAGAGAAGTCCGTTGTGGTAATCAAAGAAAATATAAAGATGCAAAAACGAGAAATGTTTTTATTTTCTTTACAGAAAGTTCCCGAGAATGGACCAGGAACCACAAACATTCACACATTTAAAATAAATAAACAAAATTTCCTCACATCCATCATAGTTGGGCTAAATATTTCTAATCACATAAAAAATAAAAGAAAATGATACACATGCATAAGAGAAATTTGACAGAGTGATATGTGGGAAGCTCAAACAAATATAATGAGTGATCAACCTCAAATACTTTATATTCAGAAAGCTGGGTTACAAAGTATAGTCGAGATTGTTCCCAAAATAGCTCTCTTGAAATTTCTAAAAAATATATAGTTTATTACATATCTCCAAAATTTAAATGCGTTTGTCATAAAGACTGGGATTGGGGCACCTACGGACCATAAAACAAATATATATAAGAATGAATTTTTTAGAAGGAAGAAAGTGGGCGGCAGAAGACAACAAGATCTGGTAAGAAGAAAAAGAAAATTACCAGTTTTCGGTTAAACCTTTATATTTAAAGAGGTGGAGTAACTAGATGAAGGATTTGATAAAGAAAGAAGGATGTGATCAGTATGAACTTACTATGATGGTATCTCTCATTTGTCACTTGCTTGCTGATGTCCTTTTATTTCTTTCATCGATGGTTACAGGAATCGTCTCAACTGCCTTTTTCCCGTCATTGGTCAGTTTGTCGATAGATTTTTTAAACCAATCTTCGATATAGCTTCTCATTGGTGCAACATTGATTTCATGCCGGATTTTTATATTTAAAAACTTGCCCTCCAAGTCCCTTATATCAATGGAAATATTACAAAAAGCTTCTTCAATATCTTGATTTTTTACTGAATAATCCACTAGCCAGTTATCTACGTCATCTTCATTATACTCAAGAATGCCATAGAACATTTCAAATGATAACCCTTTAAAGATATCAACTTGTTCGTCAAAGGCTTGATTGGTTAGGAACAACGAGTTGAGAATCAATTTGGGGTCTTGGACCTCATTGCTACTCCCGGATAGGTCTATCTCAGTCATCCTTTTGAATAATTCTTCTCTCCTTGTTATGGCTTGGTTGCATGATTGGACAATGATATTCAATTTTTTAACCTTTTCCTTCCATCATGCGTTCAGTTGTTTTATCCGATTTAGAGAAGGGAGATCCTCCTCTCTTCTTCTCAACTCTGTCATATTAGTAACTTTAAAACTGAAGGGTACGACCGCGTCAAGGTAAAAAACTTCTTCATTTTTCAAATCCGCCTGTAAATATTCATGGAAGGCATGTGCCCTCGTTCCGAAAGAGACCATGTTATAAGACATATCCCAAGCCTTTGTAATTAATTCCATTCTTTTCTTAATGTTCTTCTCCACATAGCCCCTGGCTGATGTGAGTAGGCTTGAAGATCCTTTCAGTTTAGCTGCAGGTGTGGTAGACCCAATCATTGCTAAAGGACTAGCAAGTACTGGAAGAGGCATTAATGCTTCTTCCAATTCTTTGACTCTTTCCTTTAACTTGGTGTTCTCTGCTTCAAGGCCTCCAATAGAATCGTCTAGAGAATCCCTAGTTGCTCGGTGAATTTGGGAAATTTGGGAAGGTTGCATGTTCCATAGGTTAACCTATGAACGAGATTTCCCCTTTTTATTCTTTACATCTCTTTTCTCAATAATTGAATTTTTGGATTCGTTGTCAAAAACAACGCTCTGAAATAGAAAATACTCTTCTTCATTGAAGCTCTCACTCTCAATTATTTCCATAAGAGGATTTTGGTGAGCCGTGTCCTATGGATGATCGGTGTTGGGGAACACTTTTTCGATGTAAATCTTGAGTTCCATATAGTCAAGGGAGAGGTCATGGATGTTTCTTTCGGCTCGAGGTCCCTCCTCTTCTTACACAATAGTTTTTCTTTTCTTTCTCAAGAAACGTGTCACATATTTAGGTGGTTTTTTAGCACATGTTTTTTGCCGATGGTTTTCTATTTCCAGTTAAGGAATTAGGGTTGTGGACTGATCCAGGTCATTGGGTTAGGTTTTTGGATTTCGTTGGCTCCTATATGTATATTGTATTGTAAACAATGTAATACCTACGAATGAATATAGAATATGTTGGTTTTCTCGGTTTGGGTTTCTAGGGGAAAATTCTTTGTGTAATGTTTGTATTTTCCATTGTATCTTTTCTGTTCTTTTACTAAATATCTCTTTGCAGTAGATATTGTACAGGGTTAGAATTTACACAATTGTAGAAGGTGTTATGAGTGATTTTAATTAATCCTCCAGCTCCAGTCTGTGACCCATTTGAGAGTGATGCTCCATCAAACCATGTGTAGAGATGTCTTCTAGATCAGGTACCTTCAATGTGTGATGAAGTCTTGGCTTGGTAGCGAGTGTATCATTCCAAGATTTGAAGATTCCAAGTGCTTTGTAAGCTGCAACACTTGATGATGGAGTCCCATTATAAAAAATAGTGTTATTTCTTTCGAGCCAAATCGTCCAGCAGATTACAAATGGAAGATGCATGTGTTTGTGCTCTTTTTGCGCCCAAGTTTCAAAACAGTCCGTGAGAGAAATCCCATCCCAGATGGAAAGAAGGTTTAGCGCCAAAGTAATTTTGTGCCAAACCTATCTAGTGAAGAGGCACTTGATAAACAAATGGTCTGTTGTTTTCGGATCTAGACGACATAGGTGGCAATAACTTGGACCAGACTAGCCTTTTTTTAGGAGAACATCCCATGTATTTAACTTGTATTTGGTCAACAACCACGTAAATTGTTTTACCTTGGGAAGAATGCGCCAGGTCCATATGCATTTTCTCCAGCCTCTTACATTTGAGTGCCAATGCGAATTTGATAAGGCAACATATACATTTTGGACAGAGAGGTTACCTGAGCGATCGCCCCCTGAACAATGAGGTTGGTCTTCCGAGTCCGAGAGGTGGATATCCAAGTGCGTGAGAGCTAAACAAAAAATGTTTCAATCGCGAGCTAAATCCGGATTGAGGCTAAGTGTTGCGCTGGAGATCCAACTGTCGGGTTGATGTTCTAATCTGGAGGTATCTTTGATTTGGTATAGGTACCAAATATTTTTTGAGTGCAGGTGCATTATCAACTGTGGGGATAAGGAGACTGAAGCATCCATCCCAAGGATACGGTCATGGCCAAGTGTTATAGCATGTCCTGAGCCTGGGAGCCAACATAGATAGCAAGTGATCAGACATTTAGTTTTCATGATGTTCCTTCGGAAAAAATAAATCGATATGGGGATGACCATATGTGCTAAAAGCCAGATTTGGACTGTGTGATGTCAGAGATATTTGTCAAGTATTATAGAATGCCAAATTCCTGAACGAGTTAGCACTCTCCATAGAGAAGTGGTTGCAAGAGCTTGACTGAAAAGAAAGGGTTTCACATCCCCCTTTGTTTTGGTTTAGCCAGTGTATGCCAGTTGCAAAGTTGTTTTCGGGAGTGTTCGAAATAACCAAACCAAAGAAATTTAAAGATAAACTTTCAGAGTTTTGTGAGAACTGAAGTAGGAATGGAATCTAAGGCCATCCAATAAACTACCTGTCCTTCAAGGACTGCTTTGATTAGAGTAAACCTACCACCAAGAGAGAGCCACCTTGTGCACCAGTGTCCCATTCTTTTTTTCACTTTGGCAAGTAGCCAGTTCTAGTCTGAAGGCTTGTAGGAGTCTAATTTTAAATGATATTCTAGATAATTGAGACCAAAGGAAAGTGGAGAGGTGTAGGGAAATATACCTTTAATCTGGTCCAGAGAAGAATGATCTAAATTGGCAAAGTGAAAAGTGGATTTGTCCCAATTGATCGTCAAGCCTGTGGCGCTGCAGAAGTTGTGTAAGATATCCTTTATTTCAATTCATTCCTAAGGAGTTCCCTTGGTCATGATGAGGATGCCATCTGCAAAAAGGAGGTGTAGAATCTTGAGGGTTCTGGACACCTTTATACCAGATATATTTTCTTCTGCTTGAGTTGATTTGAGGAGTAGGCTTAAGGCTTCCATAGCCAAAATGAAAAGAAGAGGTGAGAGGGGGAAGCTCTGGCTCAGACCTCTTCCCATGCAGAAGAAAGAGGAGGATTATCCATTGACTAAAATGGCAAGGTTGGCGTTTTCTACAGAACTCATAACCCACTTTATCATTTGTTGGCTAAAGCTTGTATGTGCTAGAACCAATCTAAGAAAATCCCAATCAATGCAGTCAAAGGCCTTTTTAAGGTCCAATTTGAGAATAAGTGCCTTGGATTTATTGGTTTTAATGTTGTGTAAGCAATCCTGGGCAGTGCCAATGGCATCTAGAATCTGGCAGACTTTTAAAACCCCAATTGTTCTTTCAAAAGGATACATGAGAGAAAAGGCTTGATCCTGGTGGCAATAATTTTGGAAATGAGTTTATAGAAAAGAGAGGGAAATAGGCCTATAATCACCAAAGGATGAGGGATTGTCTACTTTGGGTATTAGTGTGAGGAAAGTCGAGTTGATTGCACCAATCACCTTTCCACGAAGTCTGTTGTCCTCCACTAGCTCTAGAATATCTGGACCAACCAAATCGAAAAAGTGTAAGTAAAATTGTATCGTCCAACCATCTGGGCTTGGACTCTTGTCCTTGGAGAAGGATGTGAGAGCAACTGAAATCTCTTGAAGAGTGCATGGACTGCCAAGTAATATAGCATCTTCTTCCAAAACTGTGTGTGTGAAGAGGCTAGCCACCAAAGCTGAGCTCTACAGAGTTGCAGCGGGATTTTGTTCAAAGAATGGTTTGAAGTAATGAACTGCTGTAGATTTTAAAGCTTGTTTTCCTTTGTGAAGTGTTCCATCCTCCGCTAAGATTGCCCAAATGTGTTTTTTATTCCTGCTAGCACTGGCGAATTTATGAAAATATTTGGTGTTAAGATCACCACTCTTGAGCCAATTGGATCTGCATCTTTGTCTCCAGGTAGATTCCTCTTTTAGAAGTAGTAGATTCCGCTCCAATTCGAGTTCCTTTAAGGCACAATAGTCGATTCCTGTGGTCCCCGCGCTAACATACGAAAGAATAAGAGTTCGAATGGCTTATTCAAGTTTGAGTAACCTTTGAGAATTATGCTTTAGGTAAGTGGCAACCCACCATTTTATGCATGCTTTGAGGCTTCTGAGCTTCCAAACAATTCGGTGTTGAATACATGGCTCAGAAAAATAATGGGGGTCCTTCCAAACTTCGACAACTATAGCATTAAACTCTGCTTCCAGAAGCCAGACCGAGTTTAATTTAAAGGGATAGGAAATCTTGCGAGGAGATGCGTCCAAGTGAAGGATTATTGGAGCGTGATCAGAAAGAAATGGTAAGCTTACCCAAGAGAAAATCCTTTCCTCCGAGGAGATAAGATGTTCAGATAAAATAAATCGGTCCAATCTCTTGGAAATGTAGTTTGTGCCCACATGCTCGCTGCACCAAGTAGGAGTCAAATGATCCGGTGTAAATTCCACCAATTGATGCGCAGAGAAAAGAGTGGAGAAGTAATTTGCCAGAGCATCTTGGGTTGTAGTGCCCCCTCATATTTCTCCAACTGAAGTTGTAAGATTAAAATCGCCAACAATAATCAGGTTATCAAGGTCAATTATTCCCCTGGCTTCAATTTTCTCCCAAAAAAATTGTTTATCAAAACAAGGACCATAAAGGTTGAGAAGATTGATCCTTTTGTTTGTATGGCGACAAGTACCAGACAATAAAATGCCTCCACAACAAGGATAAGGAACAATATCATAAAAGTCAGGATCCCAAGCCACTGCCAAACCCCCAGAGGTGCCAAGAGAGTTAAATGAATATATATGCCAGTTGGAAAGGAACTGATTAAGAAATAGTGTTGCCTTTTTACTGTCTACCAATGTTTCCTGTAGAAAGATGATGTCCAGAGAAATGTGAGAG
>JASDQU010560105.1:0-11134 GCA_032191745.1 Picea mariana | reverse complement strand
AAGCTATGGAGATGTGAGCTTTGATAAATGTAGCTCTCCATGCTACTCTATGAGAATTGGAAAATTGATTTGTACTTGTTCCATATCCATATCTTGCAATGATTCTCCATCCACTGAAGAGATATAGGTTGTCTTTTTTGTTGCCATCCCCTGATCCTCACCCTAAATTTCCTCCTTGCCCCGGTCAGGGTCAGGCCTCCCTGTTTTTTGTCTCTTCTTGTCCTCTGAATTGGGTGGGATGTTTGCGGCTTCATGTTGATTAGTTTTTGAAGATTCACCAAATTGTATATCTTCTTCTTTTTCATTTTATAGCACTTGAAAGATGTTATGTGTGATAGATTTTGGGTGGGCAATATAAGCATTACCTTTCCTTCCTGATTTTCCTCTTTGTGGGGACTTTAGAAAAACCCTCCTCATTCATGGCTACCTTGGATTTAGTTGTATTTGGCCCAACATTTAGTGGGAATTCTCTAAAAATATTTCCATGCTCATGGAACTCACACCAACGAAAAAGGGATGTGCTCATAGTCAAGGTTTGTGCTCATTCCTCATCTTGGAGGTTGATGGTTAAGGATTCGGGAAAAACCCCTGCCACATTCATATACACACATAATTTAGCATATGATGTGTATTTGCCTATCTCTCTGACCTAAGAAATCTTGACAAAGGATCCCAGAGTGTTGTCCATCCCCTCCAGAGTTTACTTCCCCCAGAATTCATGGGGGAGAGAGTACATCTAGATCCATACCGGAGCTTCAGAAAAATCCTCCTTCTTCGAACTAAAATTCTTCATTCAATATCTTAGGTGCATCCCAACATAATTAAATAAATAAGGGCCTTCTTCAAATACTCTCTCCCTATCTTCAAAAAAAGAAAAAATTGTTGTAAATAAACTCTTGGATCCCAACTTCAAATCCACTTGCCCCTTAGGTCTCCATCTAGGTTGGATCCAACCATGGATGATTTTAGGGGCTAAATTTCACTCATGGGCTAATTTTTCATGGTTTTTCCAAAAACAAAATTCGTTATTTTAAAAATGATTCGCCCAAATTCTATAGAATGAAATTATTTTACCTTAAAAATCGCCAAAATTATATAAAAACTATATAAAATCCTTAGAAATTTGAATATTTTTACAAAAATATCGCCAATCATTTATAGTTGCAATATGAAGGATTAGTAAGATTCGTCAAGGTTTCTACATTTTAAAATAAATTTCCATCCTTAAAATCATCCTCGGATCCAACTCATAAGTACCTTTTGCGAGGGCCATATGCCCATGAATTTGCCAATCACATCATGGTCCTTCATTCATACACTGTATGTAGTACCAATATTTGCATATGTAACCTCATACCTAGGATTCTTTGTCGATTTAGGTAGGAACCCATTATGCCTCTTGGATTTTTGTCATTTGATGGTTTCCCCTTCTTTCGATGGCTCCTTCTTCCTTGTAGGTTCCTTCACTGCCCCACCCATTCTACATCTGAGTTGTTCATGTGGGTCTAGCACATAACAACATCCCAAAATGATTTGCCATTCAAGTCGGTCTGTGGATATGTCATGTTGCAGGAGTGGAATTTATTGCCGCCATCTATTGATAGTGTAAGTATTGAACCAAAAACCTAGAGTTTCTCCACTTATCATCCCACTAGTGTGTTGACCTAAAAACCACATACTTTCATTAAATTTGTGTTTTAATAACATGTTATACATTCATTAAATTTTTGTTTTAATAACATATTATACATTTTAAGAAATGTGTGAAATTTCATTTTGAAATATGAAATTATTTATATTTAAAAATAATATTATTAAATAACATGTTCTCATATATTTTAAGAAATTTGTGAAATTTATTTTTTATATGTTCTAAATTTCATTTATATATTATATATTAAAAATGTTTTTGAAAAGTTTTTAAAGATATTTAAAAAAGTTCACATTATTATTTGTATAGAAATATAAAAAATAAAATAAAACAAGGAGAGTTGCAAAGGTAACAAGTCCTTGCCTTCGGGGTTGAACTGAAATATCAGAAACATTGACAACATGAAGAACTAAAAAGATTAAGTCTATGTTCAAGCACATGTGCATGTGTTGTACATATAACTACTTGCAGAAATATAAAATGGAAGGAGGAATTTCAGTTATCAATTTTAGTTATTGTTGCATAGCCCTTTTTAATTGGAATTTCATGTACTAAGATATGAATTATGCATGGAGATCACCACTATGTAAATCATCGCATGGAGATAACTACTTCAACATCAAGTCAAGTTGGTTGCGTAGAGGGTTCGAAAGAAGCATTCATGAAAGACCTTCCATTACTGACTATACACACTTCGTTTTATTGATTCCCTTCACTAATCACTACAAGGAGGAGATATAGAGTAGTAACTTAGGATATAGAGAGTATCTCCTTTAGCCTTTTTAATTGGAATTTGTTGAACAATCTCGTTGGTTGAGAGAACGAAAATGTGATTCGAACAAGCCACTTTCAAAATAAAACTCTCGAATTTTTTGATGAGAAAGGAATATACTCAACAAGATTTAAATTTGTTTTGATTTACCATAAATTGAAGTGATGAGAGAAAACGTGGCAAATCGAAAATTCTCAAAGAAGCTACGTGGATCTCTGCTTATCCCTCCCCCAACACGCGTATTGAAGACAACAGATACCGTGCATGGCCTAACAGGTCTATGACTTTGTGCAATTCAATATAAACACTACGTTTGTTTTACAGGTTTTCCATTGTGCGAAACAGTCATAGTTATAGCTTCAATCGAGTTTCATTGCAGAAACAATAGCAGAATAGCAAGATGTATTTGATGCAATGCGTGCTTAATTTGGCGTTGCCTCCCATGACAGTAGCCTTCTTATCACGGACTGTGGGTGCTAAAAACATTCATGCGATTGTTGCGGATGTGACCAAAGAAGAAGATTGTAAGATATTCATAGACAAGGCTATCAATCTCTATGGTTGTTGTAAGAGCCCTTTCTCAATTCTAAAATGTTCTTATAGTCCTCTGTGTATATACAATGTTGGTTTAATAGAAATTAATGTAGTAATTGTGGAAACCTATCATCAATATCTTCATTGCTCTATGCTTGTGCCCCTGTGCGCCAAATCAAACCAAAGCTGGACGTTGATTTATGCTCAGGACTTTTTGGGCCATGGCTCACACACCTCGTCCACGGCCGCAGGAAACTATGTTCACAATGTTGATTATTTTGGGTATGCGAAGGGCACGATGAGGGGCATGGTGCCACAGGCTCGCGTGGCCATGTATAAGATAGGCTGGTCTGGCGGCATAGTAGGCTCTGACGTTTTGACCGGGATGGAGCACCCCATATCCAACGGGGTCGACGTGATGTCTCTTCCATTAATAGTGTCGAGCCAGGGCTTCCACAGGGACTCCATAGCTCTGGGAGCCTTCGCAGCAACGGAGAAAGGCGTGTTCATATCTTGTTCAGTGGGCAACAATGGGCCAGACATGTTCACTGTAGCGAACGGCACGTCGTGGATGCTTACGGTGGGAGCGAGCACTATTGACAGGTCTTTCATTGCCAAAGTCAAGCTGGGCAACGAAAAAAATCATCCAAGGGACATCATTGTTCGTGGAGAGAAAGGGACGGTCAGTTGCCCCCGGGTTCAAATCTATCTTGCAAGAACATAAGGGCAGATCGAATATCCGCCATCTGGAAGAATTCATTGTTTATAGAAGATGGGGAGAATAAACAGAAGAAGGGAATTGTATTTTAATGGTGAAAACGACATTAATGGCTTACACTTATCAGTGGGTAGAATTGGCTCTGCCTCCCGTGGTTTCTGTAAGTAGACGACGACATTAATGACTTACACTTCTTCGTGGGTAGAAGTGGCTCCGCCTCCCGCGGTTTCTATAAGAAAACGACGACATTAATGGCTTACACTTCTCCGTGGGTAGAAGTGGCTCTGCCTCCCATGGTTTCTATAAGCAGACGTCGGTTCGCGTCGGTTCGCCAGAAATTTGGAGATGATTGCAGAGGAAATTTGGAGACGATTGCAGAGGAAACGACGACCGCAAACTTGAGTTGAATTCATATAATCATTTCTTGCTCAAGATCGCAAATTCTCCAGGAAATAGATATGGAACTCAATCTGTGCTTGATGGCACCAACTGGCAGGCAAGAGAGCCTTGAGTCTTTATAACGTGAAGTTGAAGAGGAAAGCCAAGGCTACCATAGAAGTTAGCAGGGAAGCTAGTACTGGCATTGAGTGAGGTGATGGTCACAGGCACGAGCAAGGTCACAGAAATCGGTTATATTGTAGGTAGAATTATAGCAATCGGTCATAACACCTGGCACTGAGTGAGGTGATGGTCACAGGCACGGGCAAGGTCACAGAAATCGGTTATATTGTAGGCAGAATTATAGCAATCGGTCATAACACCTAGTGAAGCTCAAAATCACACCTGGTGAAGATCGCAATACCTGTGAAGCCGTCGTTTCCATGAACACCTGTGAAGCCGCCCTTTCCATAAGGAGATGTACCTAACTCTAAGAATTATCTATGCATGGAAAACATTTAATGTTATGGAAATAATGCTAACTTGAAAGTTAGCATTACTTCATTTTGAATATGAGTTCCTAACTTTACATTAACTTTACATTCAAAGTAGTTAAATTATGTGGAACTTTATCCTAACTTTGCCTCATATTTAATTTAAGTTCCTAAGTTTACATTCAAAGTAGTTAAATTATGTGAAACTTTATCCTAACTTTGCCTCATATTGCCTCGATATGAGACCAAATAAGATGTCAAATTAAAAATTTACGGTAAAATATGGAATACAATTCCACAAATTTATAAATTAGTAAAAACTTGTTGGTTTTAGTGCCAGATTAATAGATTGGTAGAGAACCGATTACTATAAGTCCCTACGAGCCTAAAGTGCAGGGACTAATAATGACAAAGTCATAGTACATAGAATATTAGGTTATACAAGATGCTCCGCGACAAAGTCA
The DNA here is from genome assembly GCA_032191745.1 of Picea mariana. Taxonomy (NCBI): domain Eukaryota; kingdom Viridiplantae; phylum Streptophyta; class Pinopsida; order Pinales; family Pinaceae; genus Picea; species Picea mariana. The sequence goes on along the minus strand of JASDQU010560105.1, from coordinate 6,123 downwards.
TAGTACATAGACTAGCACAGTCACTAACTCGCGGCTGAAAACGCCGAAAAGTATCGGCTGAAAACCTGTGTCTCCAATATAAAACGTATGTGGTAATCCGTAATTCGTCTGTGGTAATATGAAACGTTTGGTTGCATGGTTTAATGCTACTTAATCATTTAAACTTGACATTTACATATCCTTACAGTAATTTTTTAATGTGATTAGGTAAATGTTAAAAAGTAAACATGTTAACGGATGCCTTGATAAATGCAAGAAAGTTATGAATAATACATCTGATCCATCAGCATCTTCAATACATAGCCATCAGATTAGGGTTTAAAGTTAAATATACAACCATAGATGACCTAAAATACATGACCTAAAATATAGTTGTGATTGTATGTAAAATGATTATGTTGGATATGTTTTTAATTATTTAAAAATGGTTTGAATTAGATTATATGTAAAATTACATGTTTGTTTTATAATTTATAAATGATTATATGTTAGTTACAAGTTTTATATAAATATTTTAGTTTGGATTTGGTATTTAAATTTAGTTGTTTATTTTTGCATTTATTAGTTTTTAAAGATATTGAAAATGCGTTGGGTAGTTATATCAAAATAATCTATATAGCATTAAATTATGTTTTTTCGCATATACCAGAATATGTGTGGAGATTAACATAAATTACAAGACAAAAAGTTTTTAAAATGGGGAAATTTTAGATGGGTTCAAGTTCTAACTTTTGAATTATGAGAATATTGTTTTTTGGTATCATCTTTGTGAATAACTAGGGCATCTCCATGATTCTTATCCTCATGTACATTTATATTAAAAAATGAATAAATAATTAAACCTAAATAAAAAAGTTGGCAAGCATTCAAACAATTATATTTGGAGAATGAAACATATTTTATTTTTTTACTGGGAATCGACAACTAGCGGTTCTCGTACTTACGTGACACGTGGTCGATACCCATCCACTACCACTATACCCCAAGTGTGCCACACAACCCACAAGCATGGAGCACAAGTAAATCAGGGTGAGAATCGAACTTGAAACCTCCTTTACATATTTTCTTCCATTTACACGACACTTGTCAATCGATCTACACCCTTGCGGGTGAGAATGAAACATATTAAAGCAATGTCAATCAACCATTTACTACTCTAGAGAAAGAGAATATTGTTTATCTAGAAATGTTAAATGAATATAAAAAAAGAAAACATGAATACAAAACTTTTCTCTTTAAAGAAGTAATTTGTAAATGAAATTTTCTATATATATATATATATATATATATATATATATATATATATATATATATATACTCCAACCCACTTTTATATATGAAGGTGGGGATGAATTCCCCGACCTACCTTTATATATGAAAGTGGGAAAGTGGGAATGGAGAAATAATAGAAAAAAACATATTACCTGTAATAAGAAGAAATTTTCTCCCCCTCCAAATCTCAAACATCACCATACGCATGTAGGTCTCCACATCCTCTATCAACTCTATAGATTAAATTATGTTTTTTCAAAACTTTTTCCAAAATTATCCATATTTTTCGAACGCCAAATCTTAAGCAACCCGTCCACTTTACTTCCACATTGCTCCTTGTGTTTGACCTTAAAATCTTTAACCATACCATAGTCGGTTTCCTTTCGAACCAAATTACATAATAATTTTCATTTCGAACGTGTTACACATGATCGCGTCATGTGAGATGTAGCAATCTTTTTTTTGACGTTTTTGTATTTGAGTATCACAATTATTACCATCATTTTGAGTTTACTTTAAGAGTTTCCGTGCGTTGTTTTTCATAAATTTTAAGTGAATTTATGTTAAGCGTTTTGGGTCAATTAATGTTATGATGAACTTTAATATTAAGAATTAATGTTATGATGAACTTTAACATTAAGAAGCAGTTTAAATATTTTATGATTTTTATTTATTTTTTATTTTTTTTTAATATTTTTTTCGACTAGTTTTGCTTGAAAATCAGTCAGAAATTTAGAAAAATGTAGATTTCAGTGGTTTAGACTACATATTTCATGTGTCTTGGGGTTTTTGAGGGTGCTAAATTGATTTATGCATTAAAAAGGACAATGTAAAGTTGTGATTTTGCCAACAATTTGGTTGTCAGATTTCAGTAATAATTGTTGGAAAGTAAAAAATGCAAATCATTTAAACTACACCTAACATTAATAAGTCTAAGAAAAAAATGAATATTAAGTTAAACTTTATACGAATAGGTAAATCGACAGCTATGTTTGATAGCTCACCACCATTTGATTATGGTGGTAAGAGATTTAACATCTAGAAGGTGACACTACCGACAAATATATGAATGTGGAGGGCACTGTATCTTGGCTTTACCACTTGGAAAAGGTTGCCAATTACATTTCTCCTTAGGGTATGGTAAATATCATGCATTCCCCTGGTTTTTCTACATCTAAGTTCATTTAGGCCTTTTAATTTGAACCTCATACACTAACCTAAAAAATAACGAATAAATACTTCCTACATAAAACTAGAGAAATGTATTTGATAGAAATGTGATTCTTACTTATGATGCTTGACACTATATCAATAAAATATAAAATTCAAGGAGACAATTTTACAAGGAATATGCTACACCAATATGTTGATGCAATGCAACAATTAAAACAAGGCTATGTGCCATGTTATTGCTAGCTATCCAATGTTGGAGATACTTCACACACACCTAGGATTTCTTTTTCCCAAGGTTTTTCCTATGTTTATTAGTCATTATTCAGTCTCCTATAGTTTAGGGAGAATATCACTCTAGGAGAATATCCTCTTCGGTTCACAATTCAGTTTGATCAGTTGAGTGGAGTCTAGATGCCACATTGGGATTATCACCATGCAACATTGAGATCATCACCAGCTAATGTGCATTATCCTTGGGATCATCACCAGACTAGCGCATTACTCATGATTCCCTGATCTCCTCGTCACTTCACTATGTTTCAGTCAGTTAACTGAATACTGGGAGACTAGTTAACTCAGACTAGGTGGCAGTTCACTCCCGTAACTTCGTGGGAGACTAGACTAGGTGGCAGTTTATTCTCGTAACTTCTGGTGTGTGTCAAGATCACTCTAGACCACTATTATGGCACATTGGCTTCTTCTCCAATGTGCATTAGTTGAGTTATACAAGGAATATCATGTGTAAATTATCATTCATTCATTTGGTTAATGAGAATTCTTCCATTCTTTCTCTCCTGCTTCTCTTTTCTCATATTTTCTCTGCAAATTGTGTATGTCATTTGCTAGCTAGATCTATTATGTGTAGGTTCAACACATTTACATGGTATCAGGGCCGACGGACTGCTAGGGAAAATACACCAAATTATTTTTGCAGGTACCAAAGATTGAAGACAACGGAAAAATGGAATTTCCAAAAGAATTCATTCTTAGACCGTACAATTTCTTTGCATGGAAGGAGAAGATGATAATGCATCTTCGAGGAAGAGGATTATACAGGTTAACCATGAGAAATTTCAAACTGAGCGGGGAATAGGAAGCGGAGGTGTAAGCTTTGCAACAATGGCGGTCACGTTGATAGACCAGGATCCTGAGCTCTGAGCTCTGCTCCAATGTCGGACTCCCTGGAGGGCCTGGACATTCTAGGACTTGGTAGGATCTCTAACTCTTGTGCCATATATGCCCATCTGTGAGTCTTATCTCGTGCCTTCTTACTTTACGACGTTCATTGGAGCTTGATCATCTTAGAATGCCTATCACCTTCGATCCCACTTCCAGCCGACACAAATTATGACCTAGTATCTCTACCAAACTATTGTTTGAGTTTTTAAATCGTTTATAACCCCTTCTCCTTCACGAGACCCCCTCTAATGGAGGTAGAATTCAGTACGCTAATGAGTGTTGTTGATGAGGTCATTTGGAAAAGTGCAGGACTTTTTTCAACGCCGGATGAGATTTCCAAGCACACTTACCTATCTTTGTCTCATTCGGTCCTTAAACCACCGTCCTCTACATCTATCCCTCCTGCCTCAGTATTCACACCATGGAATCCTTCCTCCTCCACACTACCTACTACCTCTATCTCTCCAATACTCACACCTCTGAAGGACTATCAAAATCCTCAAGATTTTGTTGTTGATACCCTCTCCCACACAGAATTCAGACATACAACCTTAGCCTCGGGCCATAATAAAAAATCTTTTGCCCCTGCCTTTGATCGAGGACTCTTACAAGGTTCTCGATATGTACAAGCTTGTCCATCCCTCCATGAGCACGTTTTTTCTACTGGAGTTGCCCATAAGACTTTCTCACAAACTTCTGGGGGAAAGAAACCTTCATCAAGACCATGGGTTCCCAAGAAAACTAAAAAGAAACTAGTACTTGGTGCATATATTGGATTGAAAGAGTCTGTCTCCATGGGTCTTTGCACTCTTGTGGGTAGTATTTCATATAGACATATTTGCAATCTAGATCTGGATTCTTGGATATTTACTACTTGGAGGCCCATTCTGGGATATGTTCCCATTCTCTCACAACTAGGGCATGGATGTCTCTACTTTCATTTTCATTCTCCTGAGGATGACACAACCATCCTGGATCGACTCTGGATTCTAGAAGACAACAGCCTCATGCTAAAATGGTGGAGACTGAGTTTCAATCCTATTCAGGAGTACTTTTGACATCGACATCTATGGGTACTCCTCCCTAGACTACCTCTTTACCTCTGAAAAATACCTCATGGCTATTGGAAACTCTTTAGGGTGCTTCATCTCTGTAGACTCTGAGACCCTCTATAGCTCAGACAATAAACTGGCGAAAATTTTAGTTGAGCTAGATATTCATGAGGGTCTTTCTGAAACTCCGGATATAGACTGAAGGGGACACATTTCTTACCAGAAGCTATATTATCTTGGCATCCCCTTCAAATGCTCACTTTGCAGACAAATGGCTCACTTAAGAAAGACTTGCACAGGCGCTCCTAAGGAGGATATTTCAGAGGAAACTATGCTTGAGCTAACCTCCAATTTGGAATCTCCAACTACACACTCACATCTGCATTTACCATATTTTCCTGATGACAACATCACATATGGACTGGATTCCATCTCTGGTAAGCTCAAAACTATTTGCTCGACCCTATTTTCCTCACTTTCCTCTCTAGAAATAGATCTTATCGACAGTTCCCCTCTTCCTACCTTGGGATCGGCCTCCATTTCTCCAAGAGTTATATTTTCACATACTCACCCCAGTCTATCAAACACTCTTGGGGCTCTACTATACCTCCATCTCCCACCCTTTCAGACTTGCATCCTACTTCTTCTCCTCCAAACACTGCTAGTGAGGCCACGACTAGCTCCCAGTCTGAGTACATATTGAAATTACCTCTCCCTACTATGTCAACCCCTCTCCCGACTACCCACTCTCTTTTTCTTCCTACTAGCTCCTCCCTGGAGATGCAAGCTCATAGTCCAGTGCCAACACACTCCACTACCTACGCTCTTCTTTTTCGGGATAACCCTTCACCTACAACGCCGACCTCTTTCTCGAAAACTCGTTCTCTAATCCCTCCTCCTAGTTACACTCTAGAGGTGTGGGATCACAATCATGCTATAACACAAACTAAGAGTATTGGTGAACATGTGACTGAGAGTTTTGGTGAACATGCCTCCATTCAATAGGATTTTTTCTTCTTTTCGGGTCTGAGTGAGTCAGATCCTAGAGAAAGTGAACTTGGTGATGTATTGAATGCGCTTCTACCATCATACAAATAAGAACTTGCACCTACGCCCTTGCCTACTTACCTAGGTTCAACTTTACACAACAAACCAGATGTGGACTTTAATTTGAGAACAGATGAGACCCCATCTATTTCCCCGGGAAAAGATTACACTTGGTCTAGAGGACATGGCTTCGAACACTCTCCGATCAAAACCCGTAGTGCTTGTCGCAAGGAGGGAAATTGATCCGGATTTATGTAGGAACACAATGAAATACAGAAATACACATAAACATAGAGATGCAGTGGAAATAAGGCTTTATTTCATTAATAACAAATGACTGAAATATGCTTACAGACAGAATGGAAATAAACTAGCTAGGGCGTTGGTAGCTTATCTCTGA
>JASDQU010560104.1:6572-22476 GCA_032191745.1 Picea mariana | reverse complement strand
TGTTTCATCGACTCATAAAAATTAAGATGCAATATTCTCTTCTTCCTTCATCTTTAGTTGTTCGAACTGACCTCTGTAAGTTTGAAGCTTTTCTACTTTGACTTTTGAATCTCCTTCATAAATATTTCAAAGTTTGTCCCAAATATATTTAGCGGATTTACAATGTGCAACTTTGGTGAATACCGATTCTCCATGACCATTTAGAAGTGCATTTGTGGCTTTGGAATTATTTTGACTGAGTTTCACTGTTTTTTCATTTGTCGACAGAACTGTTGGTGTTGTGTATCCATCTACAATTGATTGCCGAATTTCAAATCCCTATGCATGTATATATGTATTCATCCTTATGATCCAAAATGCATACTTTTGTCCATCAAACTATGGTATTCCATTTTTATACTTGTTGTTTCTCTCCATGATCTACCTTTCAGTGGTTAAACTGATTTCTGAAGAAACCTTCTCTGATAACAATTTTTGGATTACTGAGAGGAGGGGTGAATCAATAATATAGAAATCTAATCGTTTTTAACCATATAATGAAAGTGTTATATCAATGTAGCATTATCATCCAATATTTTCATGGTAAATAAACAATGAACAAATGAACAATCATACACATACATAGTACACCAATGTTTTTATGTGGAAACCCAAAGTGAGAGAAAACCACAGAATGATTTTTCTTATATGTCTTGAAGAATTACATTCATTGGAAGTACCAACTTCCTTTGTTTCCCATCTGCAACTGGAAGGAGGCTCCAACCCCCTAGTTTCTCAGGCTACAACTTGAGGGAAGATCCAAATCCCCAATTCTCTGGCCACAACCAGAAGGAGGCCAGAAATCCCTATGTTCTTTGGCTACAACCACCTATCCTTGCCTCGTCCAACCGCCCTGACATATAAGTAGAATGATGGAACCATTGTCACACTATCACTATGATATATACTGATGTAACCCTGTACCAATCAACCTGCACCAAACAACCTGTACCAATAACCTGAACCATGCATCAACCAGGCATCAACCTGTACTTCAACCTGTAATCAACCTGTACCATAAACAAGTGCATTAACCATGCACCAACCTGTACCTCAACCTCAACCAAAATACCTCATCAATTTCATCATCCAATTCTGATTTGTAACTTTGTAATAGACTTGGTGTATATGATCATATACCTGCAAACCTTCCTTAAATTTAACAACAAGAGACTAGCATTTTCATCAAACTTTACTTTAGTCTCACATGACTAGTTTTGGATTAGTCAACAACCCTAACTTGAAATAATCATAACTATGTACCTGTAAGGAATAAAGATCTGAAAATAGTACACAATGTTCTTCAGTTTTTTTTATGCAATTCCTCCAGGTGTCACTACTTGGAACCTATTAGAAAAGGAGTTATAGAAAAAATGGCATACCTTGTTGAATTCTGGCTTATTCTAGAGAGCGAACTTGTAGAGCGTGACCCACACAGAATATTTGTTGAATGGATCTGAAAATTTTACATAGAATACTACAGACTACACTATAACCAACACATTTTGTCTTACTGAATTTGGATCTGTTATGAAGAAGTTATGACGTTCTAACCCAAAACACCTGTTTTAGACTAGTTTCAGGACTAGCCACAAACCCTATTTTCTACGGAGTGTAACTCCAAAAATACAATGACCCACAAGTCGAAATTCATACCACATATACTTGGATATGTTTACTCAATGGCCTCCCAATTTCATGGTCTTAATCATTCTAAAAAAAATGTTATTGTGAAAATGGTGAGATGACCTGTAAATAACATACCTTAGAAAGCATTATCAAAAGAATTTATCCACCTTTGTATTTATTCCTTCTTTACTTCACCTTCCCTCTGAAATTTGGCTTAGATATACTTTGGTTACCTCATTCACCTGTAGATATTCAATATGCTCAAGTGTGATTGAAATGAGAGATCCTTGCCTCTTATTTATACTTTCATGTAGCTTCCTTAGAAGCATCTTCTAGACTACTTTGTCCACATAGTCACCTATGCACAACTTTGCCCAATTTTCCACTTGTCCATATATCCAATAGCCACTTGACTACTTAACCCATTTTACTCATTTTAGTGTTAACCTTTTTATAACCTCTTTCCCTAATTAGAAATTTCTCCATTTACTTTATTATTTAAATAATCATCCTTGACTTTGTCAGTTCACTTTATTATTTAAATAATACTCTTTGACTTTGTCACTTCACTTTATTATTTAAATAATCCTCTTTGACTTTGTCATTTCACTTTATTATTTAAATAAATTCTTCTTTATGATCACTTTGACTTCTTTGACCTTTTGGGGCTTCAAGCCAACATTTGATGGTCCTCCAACTTCGTAAGGCGATAACTCTCAAACCTTGATGAGTTATGTGACGTTCCAGATACCACCAGAAATGGCATGACATGTACTATCCATATAGAATAGTCTTACCTACAAATATATCAAAACTCATAACATTATACATCAAACAAACGTGGGTCCATTACCCAAACCTTTGTGCTACCGGAATTCGCTACCGGACTTTCTTCAAGGGTTGACATCAATGAAAACCAACCCAATTAATCAACCTAAGGAATGATTGCATGGATTTTTTATTATGGGTAAATGAAAATTTTGAAATAGCTTATGTTCTTTCAGGTTCTATCATTATCCCATCCTTAGAAACAACAAATCCCAATAGTTTTCCTTCGTTTACTGTAAATATGGATTTATTAGGGTTTAGAGAAATGTCATATCTCCTGCATATGTTGAATATTTTCCTCAGGTGGGATACATAATCATTTTTGTCTTTGGAGAACATATTAAAATCATCTAGATACACCACCTCACAGTTTCCAATTAGTCCTCTGAATGAAATATCCACGACTCTTTGGAAAGTTACCCCTATATTGATTAATCTGAATGGCATTTTCTTATAGGCATAAGTTCTCCATTTCATTCGGAAAACAATTTTCAATTGGTCATCATGGGAAACCAATAATTGATTATAACTAGAGAAACCATCTAACAGGGAAAACATTTCAGAACCAGAAACACATTGTAAAATATGCTCCATGGGTGGTACAAGATAATTGTCCTTTTTTGAGGCCTTATTCAAGTTTTTGAAATCAACACATAGTCTAATATCCCCATTATTTTTCCTCACAAGTACAAGGTTAGCTATGCATTGGGTGTGACTAACTGGAAAAATAATTCTTACTATCAAGAGTTTGTTTAGTTCTTCCTTTACTTGAGGTTCTAAATTTAGATGCATCTTCCTTAGTTTTTGTTGGAAAGGTTTTATTTGGGGCTTCATGGGGATGATATAATGAATGATCTATGTGTCATATGTTTTGAGATCATCATATTTCCAAGAAAAAATATATTTATAATCCTTGAATAGCTTGATGAAGGCTTTCTTTTCAGTTAGGGAACAATTTTTTCCAAGGTTGAAATTTTGTGGTGTGGTGCTTGTTCCCAGATTTATCACTTCAAACTGCATGGCTAAGTTGTTTGTTTTACAATTTGTAACCTTCTTGAACTTGTCTTGGATATCATAAACATTTTCAAGCCTTACCAATTTTTTGGGATATTTTTGATTGGAGTAACTTTTCTTCCCACTACTTGTCTAATTGATTTTGGTGAATCATAATTCACATCTTGATCATGTTGACCTTCATCTATGAAAAAATATTTGAATTTATCTTCAATATGTAGAAAACTTGTGATTTGTTGGTTATAATCAAAGAATCTCCAGTTGGTTATGTTGTTAGGAACTGAGGGCCTATACAATGGTTCCACAGAAAATGTATCAAACATTATTCCTTCTAATAGAATCAATTTAGATGCAACATTAGCTAACAAATTTTCATCATAATTTAAAGAACTAGGAACATGACTAATGTAAATGCATCAAAGTTATTGATCATGTCTCATACCTCTTGATGGTAATTTTTAAAGTGAATTGAAAGGAAATGGATAGTGTTTCTTACTTGTATTATCACAATTTATGAGTCACCAAATACTTTTATCTTTCTCACCTTCATGTCTACTTATTTTTTAAGTCCTTGTATGAGCACTCATATTCAACATTATTATTTGTGCGTTGGAATTCAAGTCTACATGCAATTAAATTTCTATTTCCACTAGGGTCTTTCAGTATGAAACCAACACATACACCTTCAAGAGACTTGGATCCATCTAAAAATAGAGTCCACATGTTAGGATCACCTTTATATTTATTTTGGGACTCAAGGTTTGTTTTATTTTCTGAATTTTTGGGGTTAGTAGAATTAGCATACACATCTACTTTACTCATGGATACTATGTTAATTTGTACATCAGAGTTAGTATCAATTATATCGACTATATCACAACTAAGCTTAACAATCTGGGTGTAATGAAGGATGTCAAATTGTGTGAATGATTCTGCATGAGGAGAAATTTCAGCAGTGTGATTTCCAAAGAAAGAATCATAAATGTAGTTTCCTAAAATTGAAGGATTGAAAATTATGGAATCATTAGGATCATTTAAATCTATCACCACGTGTTTCATAAACCGTTCCTTGTCTAATCAGATTTGATTTGGTCTCCCATTATAAGGCAGCCATAAATCTGACCAATCATTAGCAAAGTATCTAGTCAACATAGCATACCAATCTCTGCTCAGGAGAAATCCGTATGTGTATGGAATGTCAACCACTATGATATCAATTGTTTGATGTACCTTTGGATTGGATGCCAATCTTATCCAAACATTCTTTAATTCCCCTATGAACTTAACACTTGATCTGTCTAACTTTATGATTTGGATATCCGATTCTTCAAGTTTGGCATTTAGTTTTTCACAAACTTTAAGGGGCATGAAATTTGAAGAAGCTCCTGAATCCACCATGCAATTATGAACATTTCTATTGAATATTTCAAAGGTCAACAAAAATGGTTGCATTTACAGCTGATTGTTTGTTAGGTGTTGTCTTTTTAGTAGTTTGACCAACTTTTCTTTTTCCTTTACTTCCTCCCACATTAGCCTCTTTGGTATTACTGGAAGTAGTACCTTGTAGAGTTCTAATGAAATTGTCTTGGATCTGGTATTACACAGTTGGTTTATCACCAGATGATGCCTTCTGAGTATTGGATGTTGCCTTTGTGGGCTTAGAAGTTGAAGGAGAATTTGAGGATGAAGTCTTACTTCCAATCCTCATGGTTAGTACAATTTGGGACATATGTATCTCTTCAACATCTTCCTCTTACCCTTCTTATAATCCAAAAGAAATGTCCCAAAAGAATTGACCTCCTTTTCATTAGGTTTATTAGTGTCATGGGACTAATCTTGTTGTTCTTTCCCCCCTCTTTTTCTTCATCTTCCTTATATTCATTAAGGGTGTCAGTTTCCCAAGCTTTGAAGGATTTTATAAAATCTTCTACATTTATGCCTTATGTAGGAGGGGTGGCTTTTGTGGTAGGGGGAGTACTATTCTTGGGAAGAAATTTGAAGAATTTTTTAGGGTTGGAACTATTTTCTCCAGTGTTTTTCTTCAAGTTGATGATTTCATTGGAAAGTTTCTTGACAATTCATTGTAGAGATTCCATATCTGTGGATTCTTGATCCTTCTTATATTCAAGGGGTTTTGGTTATGACAACCTTGTTTTTGGTACCGATTTTATCTTTGAAGCCTCAAATCCAAGATTAAATTTAAGACCGAGCATGTCCTTTTCAACCTTAATGGCTTCTTTGAAGGTGGCTTCCAGAGAATTATTTTCATCCCTTTTTACAAATGTTTCCATGGAAACAGGAAGAGATGAGGTATAAATCTCTATTGAAACATCTTCAACGGGCTTGGAGGCATGGGGAATCTTATTTATTAACGTGAAAAACCTTTGATTGAAATATTTAACTTTTTCCTTTACTTCCATTTTAATCCTTGAAAGATCTAGAACTAAAGTTTTTGGTGTTTTATCTTCACCAAAGTTTTCAATAAAAGTTGTTTCAAAAGCATTCCAACTAGTGATTGAAGCTTGAGATAAAGAGAATTACTAGGTATAATCTTTGTTCTCAAACATATAAGGGAAGAGTTTGCAAATGACATATTCATGCTCTACATCCATTAACCTGAAAACAAGCATAAAATTTTTGATATGGTCTTCGACAGGGCCTTTCTTGTCAGGGTCAAACTTGGGAAGAAATTTCTTTGGGTGCTTGAGTAGCTGGTGGAATGCCCCAGGCACTGCAACAACATCTGGAGCCATCCATGGCTGATTATTTTGTTGGTTAGCATTAGCTCCAGCCATCAGTTGAGGGTTTTGTGGGATTACCCCTTCTCCTTCTCCTTCAGTATCATCTCCAGGTTCACCTTTGGGCCTCTTGGGTGGAGATTCGAGAGGAGTGGGAGGTTGACCACCCCTAGCTAAAAGGTAGTTTTCTAGTTCAAATTCCGAGGACTCCAAGACTCCTCATAATAATTTTGGAAGTAAATAACTAGGTGTCCTGACGTTTAGGATACCTTCATGGGTTCAAGGAATCTCAAGGGTCGGTTCTTACCTAAAATTCAAGAAGGCGTTGCCCGATTTGTCTACTCCACTGGTGGGTTAGTACTCGCTCGTGAGTTTGTTTTATTACTAGTTCAAGGTTTGCATATTAGAGTGAATGGGAAGTTGGTGACAAGGGCTCATATAAAATAAAACCTCATTGAGTAGAGACTTGTGCAAGAGTATTCATAGAGTGTGACTAAGGATCAAATATTTGCTTAGGGTCATCTTGCTGGGAATCACTATGCTGAGTCGGGTTTGATAAAGAATTTGAACAAGTATGATTTTGTATTTTTTAGTAGCCATTCAATTTGATGGCCCTCCATCTAACACACAGGTTTTAATTTCCTGTCAATCAATTAAGGGAGAACGACCTATGGCAGGTACCAATTAGACCTACTCTCATTTTGAATAGCATGTATAACCAGTATGTGGGCCTGATTTCTACTCTAATTTTTTTTTCTAATATGATTTAGAGAACATAATGTTCTCAAATGAATTTAATTCTGAAGTAAAACAAATCTAACTAATGCTATATATGACTATTCTAATCCTACTTTATGTCTATATATCCCATCTTAATCAAGAGAAAATTAAAATAGTATGAGCATAGTGAAGCATGATATTACCAACAAAATAATAAATTCATATATGCAAGTAATAAATTAGCATAACAATGACAAAGATACAACAACAATTAATTGCATATTATACCAATGACATTGTTTTTGTACCCATAAGGAAATCCATGAAAACATCAACATTAAGAACATAGTCAAGAAATTATTCATACAACTATGTCCTATAACATCAAAGCCTTAGACATATGCACAAAGAGAAATCTTAAATACACATGTCTGAATAAAAAATATCCAAAGAAGTATCTTTCTCTATTCATTCAACAGTAAAAGTATTGTTCCAATACACAATGGGCAAAATTAATCTTCCTCTTGTAGTTCCCTATTTTATAAAACATGAGAGACTGTATACATTTGGTAACTGTCATCATGTCAGATGATAGTTATGACTTATTGTTTCACATTCCTTTTCAAAATTTATACCTTCTAAGAATAATCAAATGAGAAGATTCTTTTACAAAATGCAATAATCATGAGAGTTTCTACAGTTCCATTTTATCCCTATATTCTTTCCATAATACATAGTCTTCCATGATTGTCTCTAGTTTCCTTAGATACATATTCTCCAGGTCCAACTCACCATCATAGATCTTAGTTGTCACTTCTAGCTTTAAATCCTACTATGTCTTCTTGATAAAATATTTGGCCAATGTGATCAGTCTCATCGGCTTCATCAAATGGTCATTTAAGACTTCTTTGATAACCTATGCAATTGGCTCAATAATGTCTTGGATGAAATCCCTTCTTTCATCAACTTCTGCTATCCTTACTTCACTAGGGGATACATCATCAATGCTTGGCATAATCTCCATCCCAAATTATTTTAGTAACTCATCATATGCATTCCATAATCTATTGTAGATTTTGGTTACTGTCTTTTGAATTCTCTTGATGTCCTCTAGGAGGGGTTTCTGGGTATCAAACATGACTTGATTTTTTATCTTTTGTTTGGCAGTATAGAGTGACAAGGTACTTGATGGGTTACTATATACACTTTTCCAATACACAATTATATCAAAAGCATCCCAAACCTTCTGATATTTGTATCTCATTCCCTCCAGCTAGTGTAATAACTTAGTTTGATCATCTTTGTTTCTTTAGATATAATTTAGTACACAAAAACATTTATTTTGCACCAATTTCAGTTCTTCATTAATGAATTTGGATTCTTCCTTTATAGTATCCAAGATGAGAGCTCCTGTTTGATTTTCTTTTAGAGATTTTTCAAGTTTTTCTTTATCTTGTTTCAACCCTAGGATTTTATGTTCCATATGTTCTATGAACTTGCTAGCTTCTATACATTTTGTTTGCAAGCTGGCTAACTCCTATGCATGACTAGATTTTAGTTGCTTTGTCTCTTGGGAATGTGCCAACTTAAGGGCATACAATTCTCCCTTATGTAGGTCTTCAATGACGTGGGTCTTTTTCTTGAATTTTGCATTCAGTTTGTTAGTTCAAAGTTGAAATGATTTTTTCTTCTCTTCTTTGTAATGTTTATCTGTTGAGATGACTTCTCTTTTTAACTCTTCAATAATATTTTCTCTCTATGTCCTCGACACTTCTTGCAATTCAGTTATTCTGGCATGTGAGGTGTCCAATGCAATAGAGAGTTCATATATAGACATTGTATTTTCCCCTGCAATTGCATTAAGAGCAGAAGCATATTGTATATAATTATCTTTGGGGTCTGAGCTTTCTCTCCATTCAATGGGCCTTTTGGAAGATACTTGGTTGAGATCTGTCTCTCACTTCTTCCTTTTGTTTGATATTTTCTCTACTCCTTTAATCTTGTTTCTATAGTAGTATTCGCCCATTACTACTACAACCTAATCCAATTCTAGCACCTGATAGGAAAAAGAGAAGTTCCTTGGGATTGCCATCAGGGGTGTACATTGATCCATATTATTTTGATAACGACATGAAGGTAGAAATATAAAAGAGATATAACAAGGAGATACACATAGATATTGCAAGGAACACAGTAATATAGTAAAACAATAATTAATATATTCTATTAATGACTGTCTAGAATACAAAAGACTGTAAAATGCAAATCACACAAGATAGCTAGAATGGTGGTAGCTTATCTATGAAGAGACATGTGCCGAATACACTCATTCATAAGAAGATAATTACAATGAGGCTCCAAAGTATTTTTTAACATAAACCTTAAGTGAGAAAATCCTAAACTTCCAAAACCCTAACCCTAGAGGATGAAACATCAAAAGGTTTGTGGGCCCCGATGGGGGTAGTTGATACATCAACTTCCCGAGGGAAAATATTTTGCATAGAATCTTTGTTTGGGGCACTCGATACCCCATCGAAAATGTCTAGCCAAGGAGTACACATTTCGAATGTCTCATCACATTTTAGTCACTGGGAAGTCAAAAAAATGTTGTTTAGCTCCTCAAAACGACCCCTGAAGTTTGGGACCTGAAAATTTGTAAAAAAACTGCCAAGATGGAAACTATAATTTGAGCCAGTGGAATATATGGGAGGCCATATATTTCCACCTAGATCATTCCTCCACACTTATGAATAAATGGTCTCCATTGGTTTAAGTTCCTCCATCATATGGGGAAACTTCTACTGAATCTGACCCCTGGTGAGTGACTTTCCCAGATGAAGAAACTGCCTTGCTTTGATGACTCGATAGACTTGGATGTTATATTGGTGGGTGCCCTTCATCTCAGTGTCCATGAGACAATAATTTTTCACCTGCTTAATGTATTCATGATTGATTTCTTTAGGGGCCAAGTGCTCGACCACGTCTGAAGTGTCTAGGAGAGGTGGAAAATATGGTCAAAGAAGTTCTACATTAAATACCAGGTGCAAGCCAAGGAAAGTAGGAATACTTAATTCAAAATCATTCTCAACCACAACCTTGGTGATGGTGTAAGGACCATATCAGAGTGGGCATAGATTCCGATGGGGTCCTATGAGGCAGTCTTTCTGCAAACACAACCATACCTTACATCCCACCTGAAACTTGTGTGGTACCTGATGTTGATCATGACGTCGCTTGTACTTGGAATTGGCTTTCTATAAAATATCATGAACTTGTTGTTGGATTTTTTGGATTCACTCAACAATTTTGGCTACTCGATCAACCTCAGTCTGAGCATGGGAGGACTCTTCCTGTGCAATTGCATTGGGTAGAGCTACATCAGTGGGGGTTAATGGTTAGAACCCCAAGCACACCTAAAAAGGGATGTGGCCAATAGATATGTGGAGGGATATTTTGTAGCTATGTTGAACATAAGGAAGGATTTCATCTCATGTGCATGGATTTTAGGAATTGTACATCCTCAAAATATGGACAATCATCTTATTGACTACCTATGTTTTTCCATCAGTCTATGGGTGGAAGGAAATCAATTTGGTTAGCTTGGTGTTTGTCATTGACCATAGGCTAGATTGAAAAGTGCTCAAGAACATACTATCTCGATCTGAGATACTAGTTCATGGGAGCCCAAAATGAACCCAAACATGTTTAAATAAGATCTTGGCGGTGGCCTCTACTATGATGCTATTCTTGCAGGGTGCCAAAACTGACATCTTAGAGAATCAATCAATGACCACAAAGACATAGTCATTCACATACTTATTTGAAGGTACACCGGACATGTAATCCATGGAGATGGACTCCCAAGGCCTATCTGGAGTAGGAAGAGGGGTGTATAGCCCATGTTTCTTGATGGCGGGCTTGGAAATGGCATAGGTAGTGTAGGATATGATGTACTTACAGAAATCTTGTCGAAGCTTCAACCACTAAAAATGATTTTGCAATACTGCCACTATTTTGTGTACACCAAAATGTCCTACTGCCCGGATGTAATGAGCTTCCCAGTTTAGCTTTCCACACTTGCTTGAAGGAACACATAGATGGCTCAGATGGTATATCAATCCATTTTGGAGACGAAAGTATGGAATTTTTTTGCATGCACTCAATGTCTAATAGGAAACAACAAATTCAGAGTCATTATTGTATAATTGTGGCCACCCAGATGTCTCATGCCCATGGGAGTTAAGAATTTTGGTTAGCGCCACAACTGAGGGTCGACTGAGGCAATTTGCGACATGTTTGGTGTTTCCCTTCTTGTAGTTGATGTTCAAGTGGAATTGTTGTAGGTACATGTACCACTTATGATGGTGGTTATTCTATAACTTTCCTTGTGTCTGCATGAACTACAGAGGCCTGTGATCAATGTGGATGATCATTTCCTTCCCCATAATGTAATGCTTCCACTATCGACATGCCTTCACAATGGATTAGATCGCTTTGTAGTAGGTGGGGTATTTGCAAACAACATCAGATAGTGTTTCACTATGATAGGCTACTAAATTCCCATGTTGAGTGAGGACTACACCGATAGCATAATTTGAATAATCTATCTCAATCTCAAATGGCTATTGTAGGTTTGGTAGAATAAGGATTGGTGCTGAGTAGAGGAAACATTTCAAATCCTCAAATGATTTCTATTGGGACACAACCCAAACAAAGTTGGATTTCACTCCACCCTTGGTCATTTGGCTTAGGGCCTAAGAGATATGAGAGAACCACAACACAAACTGAAAGTAGAAGTTGGAAAGACCCAAGAAGTTGTGAAGCTAGGTCATTTTCTTTGGGGTCGACCAATCACAGATGACTTGGATCTTGGTTGGATCCAAATGCACACCCTACTAATCCATGATGTATCCCAAATATTGGATTCTCTGCATGTTGAAGGAACAATTCTCCAAATTGTCCTATAATTTGTGTTGTGGTAGGGTGCCCAAGACCTATTGAATACGCTTCAAATGTTTCTCCCAAGTTTTGTTGAAGATGAGGATGTCATCAATATATATGACCAAAAAGGAGTTTTTGAATGGATGTAATATTCCATCCATCGTTCGGATGAATGTGTTCAGGGAATTAGTCAACCCGAAAGGCATGACCAACCAATCGAATTGACCTTCTTTAAACTTGAAGGATGTCTTCTGGACATCATTTTTTTCAATTGACACCTGGTGGTAGCCCGCCTTTAGATCAATCTTACTGAAAAACTTGGCTCCTTCGAGCTGATCGAGAATATCATCAATCCGGGAGATTGGGTACTGGTTCTTCACTGTGATCTTGTTCAGGGCTCTATAATAAATACAGAGTCTCCATGTCCCATCCTTCTTCTGTACCAAAACAATTAGGAACCCACAAGGTGAGGAGATTGGTTTGATGCGACTCTTTAGAATTATCTCGTGGATATGGAATTTGATTTCTTCATTCTCCATAATAGAACTCTTGTAAACATGGTCATTAGGAAGAGGAGCATCGAGTGTCAAATCAATTGAGTGCTTTACCTAACAATTCATAACAATCCTAGTAGGTGAGGCAAATATGTCTTTGTTCTCTTCTACTATCTTGTCCACCTGCTGCTACTATGTAGAGAGACCCCATGTAAAGGTTTTAGTGGTTGTAGTGACATTTTTTTCACCTTCCGACTGAACCATAAAGAGGACAAATCTCTCGGTCTGAGAGACCACCTTTCTACACTGCTTTGCGGAGATCAAAGATACCATAGTAGTTAGGACTGCCTCTAGTAACCTATAGAGTTGATCTCCCAAAGTAATAATGACACTATAGGGCTTAGATTCATAAACAACATGATTCTTCCACATATATGGTTGTCCTAACAAAACATCATAAAATTCAAGGAGGGAAACATCACACAATACCTTGTCTTTGAAGGGTTTGATGTTGTAGTGAAGATGACATTGTTGACTGAAGAATATGTCCAGTCCCTAGTTGAGCCAACTAATGGTGTATGGTTGAGGATGCAACATATTTGTAAGGTTAAACCTATTGATGACCTCTACTGAGATTAGGTCATTCTAGATACCACTATAACAAATGAAATAGAGTGTGTTCCCCTTCACCCACATCTGTTAGTGGAAGAGGTGATCCTCTTCTTCAGGCTCCTATGGTTCCTCTGGATAGACTTTTGTGGTAGTGATGGTGACACTGGGTTCTCCTTCAATGATCCATTTTCCCTTTTTCAATTTTGAATCAGAGTTTGAGTCAAAATCCAACCCTAAGGCTTTCATCTCAGCCAAAAATGACCGTTTGGAGTGACATTCATCAGTATTGTGCCAAGGGTTTTTGTGGAACTCACACCACTTTATAGTGTCCTTCAACTTTCCGTTACCCTTCTTTGTTGGTGGCTTGGACTGGTTGTCCTAGGACTATCCATCCTTGCTCTATCCTTTTCCCTAAGATTTACGACCACCCTTACCATACTTTGGCTATTGCATATTTTTTGACCCAAAATCCCACTTGTTCTTTTGCTTAAATTTCTTCTTGATTTTGACAGTATATTGATAAGTGGATCCCAATGATGAGATGCTAGAAACTCCATTTTAGTTTGGATGTATTTTTGTAGAGCTCCATTGTATTTTAAAACCAAATGTCACTTAGATTCATCGATACCCAACTTGGTGCATAAGGTATGGAAGCTATTTGTGAACTCCGACACTATTTGGCCCCTCTCTTGATGTAGTATGATCCATCTTGTGTACTGGCACTAGCAAATTTGGGTCATTTTGTGACATCTATTTCACCTCTATTGTGACGTTATGTCATGGATATTGTGACGAATCTTGAGTCTCTCAAACGTTGTTTCATGTGACGTGGCAATTTTGACGAACTTGAATTAACGTCGTAAGAGTGACGACCGTAGGGAACTTCTCACAATTGCGACAAAAAAAGAAACATCGTCGCCAATACGACAATATATGAAAATTGAGTGAAACCAAATGTTCATCTCTATTGCGATGACAACATGGTATATAGCGACGATTTCACTATACAAATTTTGTGGTTTATATAGAAAATTTGTTGCAGAATTTCTATTGTGCGTCGCACTTGCGACGACCATTTTTGTTGTCTATATAGAAAATTCGTCGCATAATTTTTACTGTCATTGAAATTGAGATGACAACTTTTTTTGGCTTATATAGCAAATTCGTCGCAGGATTTTTTATTGTTGTCGAAATTGCAACGACAACTTTTCTTGGTTTATATAGCCAATTTGTTGCAGGATTTTTTATTGTTGTCGAAATTGCGAAAACAAATTTTCTTGGTTTATATAGAAATTTTGTTGCAAGATTTTTTATTATCAACAAAATTGTGATGACAACTTTTCTTGGTTTATATAGCCAATTTCTTGCAGGATTTTTTATTGTCGTCAAAATTGCGACAACAACTTTTCTTCGTTTATATAGCAAATTTGTCGTAGGATTTTTATTGTCGTCGAAATTGCGATGACCACTTTTCTTGGTTTATATAGAAAATTCGTCGCAAGATTTATGTTGTGCGTCGAAATTGCGACGAAAAATATTTATTTTAAAAAAAATTAAAAAATTATTTTTGGGCAAAATAAATAAAATTTTATTTTAGAGCAATCTTGTGGGAATATTTAAAATTAAGGGTTTATTGGGGGAATATTTAAAATTAAGGTCCATTCCATTTATTGGGAATATTTAGAAATATCATTCTAAGTACAAAACTTGTGGGAATCTAGTTGGGCAAGACCATTGTCTTCTTATTTGTTTAATGATTTATACACAAGGATAATATCCTTGCAAACTTACCTTTCTAACATTATTTTTTATAACTACATGAGAAATAGTTCACATTTGGGAAAAAAATCAATTTCATAGAACGTTTATCCATCTTAATTTTTAAACTACATGTTGGAGGGTGAATTATCCACAACAAACAAACATGTTTTTAAATGGCATGTTGCAGGGGGGATCACAACATCCCCTCTTTACCTACCAACCAAACAAATCTTGAATCTTTGTTGAGAATCACAACACCCTTTCTTTACCCATCAAATAACCAAACCTAGTTAACATCAGATATTATTTAAATATATATTATGTATATAAACACCTTTTTTTTCTAGGAAGATAATTAAATTTGGATACTACAATGAGTTTGAGACTAGAATTGGAGAGTGAGGAGTTTTACCTTTTGTCAATGTTCGTATTTCATGGATTTCACCTGAAACTTTGATCAAGTTCCAATTCCATTTCCATTGGTTGACCTCTATTAAAAGACCAAAATGAGCTTTCTATTTATATTATCTCTAGTCATTGAAAGCATACAAGTTGATATTTGAAAGAGAACTAAAAAATACGAGGATATATGACAGGGTGTAATCTATATGTCTAATGAGGTCACCCTTTTGCAACTATTCAAAATAATGGGAGGAGAAATTGAAACTTTTGGCTTAAAATATGGAAGGAATCATTTTGGATTGATGAAATCGTAGATATCAAATGCTAACATTACATAATCCAAGTGCAATAGGGGTATTCGAGGGTGTTGAATCCATTTTTCTAGTAAAAACAACAAATTCATCAATCCAAAATTGCAATTTCAACAAAGATTGCCTAGATAGAATATAGTGAGGGAAAATCACAAAAGGTCAAAATCATTTAACATTTATCCTTCTTCTATAATTCGGTAGCCTCTAATTTACCACATGTTGAACTTGAAATATCGTTTGTTATTGGAAGGGAATACTTCTCTATAACTAATTTAGTAAAACATTGACCTAACAACTTAATCAAGAGGATAAAAATCTCAATGAAATAGAAGGATATATCCATCATACTTTTGTGTGATACCTCATCTAATAGAATAATTAAATGAGCCAAAATAATGTTGGATAGAAAAATAGA
>JASDQU010560103.1:22117-51366 GCA_032191745.1 Picea mariana | reverse complement strand
GGGGTTTCAGAAATCCTACATACGAGAACTTCTCCCAGACTCCTTGTCTTTCCGACTCCCCGTTGTCGAAATGCTGAAAAGGGCTTAGCCTCCTTTAGCCTCCGTCCACGTGACCACCACCCTATGACCACGTACGTTACGCTAAACCACTTATAAGCTTTTCGTGATTCGAGGAATTGCGATGCAAGTGATCCTCCCTGTCCTCTATCTTCTGAACTGTCGAAACCCAAAATAGGGTCTACCTCCATGGCTCCTCCCTTAAACCACTTTCCATACAACCAGTCCCATGACCTGGCATTATTCTTTCGGACGCTTTTTGGGACTTCGTGACACCAAATTAAATGACTCTTCATCTCCTAAACTTTCGGGTCTCGAAATGCCGAAGTCTACCTGTGACCACGGTCCTCCTTTTGGGATTTCGGAATTTGCGATTTCTCAATTCTGGTTGCATATGATCCTTGGTCCTTCAACCTCCCGATGTCCGAAATGTC
This sequence comes from Picea mariana, assembly GCA_032191745.1. Lineage (NCBI taxonomy): Eukaryota > Viridiplantae > Streptophyta > Pinopsida > Pinales > Pinaceae > Picea > Picea mariana. The sequence continues at coordinate 50,875 of JASDQU010560103.1, read as the reverse complement.
GATGGGCTTGGATTTTTGACACTTTTCCTCCACAATGGATGATCCCAATTCTTTTCAGGACTTTGTAGGTTGCGAAGTTGAAAGACTTCTCTCCTTATGCCTTTTGATGCCTGAATCCCCAAAATATGTGGATCTTCACCACGTGTCCCTCCAACGAATGGACGATCCTGATCTTTTTTGGGACTTTGATGGGTCTTCTCCTCCTTTTGCTGTTACGAGGGTCTAAACCTTGTGTACCTTCTTTGGATCCAACACTCACGGACCTCGATGCTAGATCTGACAACTCAAATCCTTCCTCCTCTTCTTTGATCTAGCGGCTCTCAGGCCACTGCGCTCTAGATCCAACAGTATGGCTTCTTTCAAGATTTTGCGAATCGAGAGTTCACGATGCAACGAATCCATGATCCCTTAATACTCCAAGTCCCGAGCTATGAAATACCCAAACTCAACACCTTTGATTGTTAAGACACTCGGCCTTAATATCCTCTGCTAACTCCGCAAGATCCGATGGCTCTCAGGTCTTCGACACTTCTCCACGAAGTAGCTCCACCGTCCATTTCTACTTCGACAAGGGTTAAACCTTGTTCAATTCCTCCTGGATCTGATGTCTATCGGTCCGTGTGCCCAGATCTGACGGTCCAGATCTATTTCTCCTACACACTCTCCTCCTACTGCCTGGACGTGGATTCTACGATCCAGATCTCATTTCTCTACCTGATCCAATGGTAGCTATGCTCTTCGTGCAAATCTTCTTCTTCCTTCCTACCTCTTAGAAGATTTCAAAATTTTCAAAGGCCTCAGCCTTTGCTTCCTCTGTGATGAAGCCTGTGGCCTCCCTCTATCTACAGTTTTAACCCTCGCCTATACTCAAAAAGGCATTCCTCCTCCTGAGCTTCGGGACTGTGAAACCTCAAAGGTTTCCTGGACTTTTTCACTCTTGCAGCTATCGCTCTATGTGCGAAGACACTATTCCTCCTGAGCTTCTTTATCTCTGATCCCTCCAAAGGTTCCTCGATATCTGCACTCTTTGCAGGATCCCTGCACATAACCGTGCTATCAGTTCTAAGCTTCTCAACTCGAACCTCTAAGGGATTCAACCCTTCTATGTCCTCAAAGGGAATTTTGGTGTCCTCCCGATGACCTTCTGCTCAAGCCTTCTTGTTGAGTATAACAGAGTGTTCAGTAACTCTATAAGTGTCCCTCCTTGACACTTCGCTTATCTTAGAACTCGAAAGAGAGTTCTTCTCAGTGCACTCCTTGCACTCGCTCGAGGCCCTCCTGGCATAGCACTACAGAACCTTCAGTGATTCTGTTCACTTTCTGAACTCAAAATATAGTTCCCCCTGTGCACTCTATCCACTTGCTCAATTCCCTCCTGGCAGAGCTTCTACAAAATTCTTAGAAATTTTTTCTTCTCTGTGCCTTCCTCTGCACATTCTTACCTCCAAGGTGTTCAACAACCTTGAGGCTTCCTCCTTGTGTCTAAGACTTCAGTTGATGTGCCCTCCTGGCATGTCTCTGTCTAATCTCCGCAGAATTTAGAAGTGCACTCTATGCACCAGCTTACAAAACCCATAGTGTTCTGTCATGCAACTCTTGCATGAAGCCACAAAGAACCCAAGCCTTGAATCGAAGAATTCAATAGATAGCTACTGATGTTTATAACCTAAAAATGAAAAATACTCATACATCTACATCATATCATCAACACAATAAGACATTCATTCAACAAACACAGAATAACATGCAGGAAAAATTGCTCTTGTTTGTATTAATCTGGAATGCCTCTTTACAATGAAAGTTCGGACTACAACAAAGTCACGACTTCCTCTCTTCTCTCCTATCTTCCTATCTACCTACTAACTCCTTCCTAACTGACTAAACAAAAGAAGGAAGATCTTTTTACAAAGAGAGACTCCTCAAGCTCTTCCCTCCATCCTCACCAACTCTCAATAAATTACATTCAATTACAATGAATGGGCCATCTAATCTGAATCGGATTTAGATCCCCATCAGCCTTTCATCCATTAAAGGCGATACTAACTTCAACCTTCTCAAAGGAACAACTTGGCTCTATCAGCCTTACAAACATTTAATTCATTAAATTCAAATTCAAAATTTGAAAGTGAGAGGGTTGCGCCTCTCCTCCCCATTGAACATGTGCTTGATGTGCTGGCTGGATGGCACGTAGCTAGCATTGGAGCGATGCTCTTGCATCAGGGATGCATCCTACACAAGTGATTCTATAGGTCCAAATCAATTTGTTCTAGGAGGAATGGGTTGAATAGTAAGATTATGCCTTGGAACATTGGTAGTTTTGGTCCTCACATCCAATGATATTCATTGTATCTCCACAGAATTGTTGTCGAGTTGCTGCCATAAGTTTACGAGAATGGTGGTTTTGTCCAGACGATGTTTGAAATGAAGACTTGGAAGGGATAATATAACCCTGCACAAATCTTGGTCCAATGCATGTGAATGTGAGATCTCCTCGAGGCTTTCACTCATTAATGTCAATTTTGACAGTTTTTTCACAATGCATTGTTAGCATTAAATACTAGTAATTGCGAACATGGAGGTACGACAATGAACAATTAAGGATTGGAGATTTTGTGAATGGGACAATGTGATGACCCATGTTTGATATGAACAATCGAAAGGGATAATAAAACTCTTCGCAGATCTTGGTTTAATGCATATTAATGGGAGATCTCCTCAAGCATTTCGATAATTAATGACAATGTTGATGATTCATCCATGGTGAGATGTTAGCATGAAAGGTTACTAATTTCATATTAAGAAAGAAGTAGGAAGGTTGCAGGCATAGGAGAGAGAAATTAAGGAGTGTCTAATTATCAAAATCGGTTGGGTAGGCTTCAAAATAGGGTTACAAGGTACAACCTTTAGAGGTGAGGGCTCGAGGATCAAATCATATTTCAATCACGGAATTGATGGGATAGTTTAGAGGGAAATTCGTATATCACGGAACTCTGGGTACTGTTTGCAAAACACAGAACAACGGAAATGCAATCATGAGCTCGTTTCCACTAATATATTGAAACTTGTAATATATATCCCATTACGTGGCAATATCGTTTATGCATGTCTCTAGGAAAATTCTGTGGAAATAGTCAATTTGACTCTCTCATCGAGCCTTTTTATTTTTAATGATGGTATGTACGGTTGTTGCATGATGAACTGTTAGCATTAAATATTGGTCATTACGTACTTTGAAATAAGTGCGAAGGTGGCAAGCACAATAAAAAATGACTAAGAATTGGATATTTCGTGAACACGCCAACGCGAGGATCCACGAAAGAGATTCCATGAAATGGTCAAGTATGGAAAGCGGTCAAATGGGCTTCAGAATTAGGGTGGCAATGGTTCCCCAAGAGACATGACTTCCCGAGGGTCAAATTTTATGTCTCATAACTTGAGTGCAAAATGTGTACCATGGAAGAGGCGATGATATGGGAGTTCAACGATCAATTTGTATATGGAAGAAGTGTGGTATATCTCCTCGAGCCTTTCGCCCATTAATGAAATATTTAAGGTTCATGCATGATGAAGTGTTAACATTAAATATTTCCAATGGCATATCCAGAAAGAAGTAGGAAGGTGGTAGGGATAGGGAACAACAATTAAAGAATGGCTAAATATCGAGAGCAATTGGTGGAGCTTCAAAATAGGGCTACAAAATACAACCAATAGAGGTGAGGGCCCAAAGGTCAGATTGTATCTCTTGGGAGTGTTGACCATAGAATGAATAACATAGAAGAGGGCATGATGGTTCATTCCTGCAGACAAATTGGATATCACGGAACTTTGGGTACTTCTTTCTAGTCGGAGAACATTGGAAACACAATCCCGAGCCTGCCATCCTGGGAACACATAATCAAAAAAGTAACTTAAGTATGGAACAGAGAAATGATAGGATGGACTTGATACACAGTAAATGTACCATGTCATGGACATACAACCAACTTGCAACTAAGTAATGAAAGGAAGGATGGATGGTCGGTCTCGTGACAGGGCATTTCAACAGACAAATTGTATATTGCCGAACTTCGGGCACTACTTGCAAGTCATGAAATATTAAAAACAAAATTTTGAACCCGTCAGTTTGGAAACCCACAATCGAAAAGGCGTATAAGTATGGAATAGGGAAACGGTAGCCCGGACTTGTTTTCGCTAAATTATTGAAATTTGTAATAACTTTCCCATTACCTGGCAAGATCTTCTCTGCATGTTTATGGACAAGTTGTGTAGGAATAGTTAGTCCTCCAGGATTTTTCTTATTAATGACAATATTTACAATTGTTGCATGATGAATTCTTAGCATTAAAACTTTGTTGTTGCATATTTGGAAAGATGTATGAGGATGGTCAGCATAGGAAACGGTAACTAGGAATTGGAGATTTCGTGAACTCACCAACCTGAGGATCAAAAATAGGGTGAAAAGGTCTCCCCAGAAGATGTGAGGCCCCGACAGTCAAATTGTATAGCTTGTAACATTTGAATTAGTAATTTGTAACACAGAAGAGGGGTCGATGTTAGAATCTGTCAGTCAATTTCTATATCGCGGAGGTTCGGGTGCTATTTGTAGGTCACGGAACAATGGATGTTAATTTAGAGGCTGTAATAATTAATGTGCATTGGGAAGGGTGATATTGTGGTGGGGATGGAAGAGAGCCATAAATGGTTTGAAACTTTTTATAAATTTGGGTAAAGTGAAGCTTGCAAGTTGGAGGAGCCCAGGGTAGAATTGTAGATCAGGGAAGTTTTTGGGTGCAAGATGTATATCATGGAACTGATGGAAAAAATTGGCTAAGTATAGAAAGGAACGACAACCCTTCTGAGTAATTTAAATGGCGGTTTAATGTGTGTTAATGGGATATGTCCTCGATGTTTTTTTTCTTGTTAATGCCATTGTTTTGTATGAGTGTGTTCAATTGTCACTAGTAAGACCATAATTAATGTGCATTGGGAAAGGCACGAAGTTAGTGGGGATGGAAGGAAACTACATATGCTTTGAAACTTTTGTGAACCCTAGTAGAGTAAAGCTTACGAGTTTGAGGAGTTCGAAAGCGCCAGTCCCCGCAACCGTGGCCATAAAATTGGCTAAGTTTCAAAAGGAACAATGGTTGGTCAAACTTGTCATGTGAGGATATAGATGGAGATGAATATATGTTAGCCCGCCAACCCAGGAATTTTTGATCATAGAAAGGAGACTAAGTATATAACTAGAAAGTGATAATAGACGAGAAGAAGAAAAGGGAAAAAGGGCTAACTATCTCACAGAACAACATCTATTGTTCGTTTATTAAATCCAATCTTTTCGAACCCCTGGTGAGTTATCACTAGTAAAATCATAAATTGTAGATCACGAAAGTTTTTTGGGTGCAAGATGTATATGACAGAACATGGGACATAAGTGTTGGATACCGCAAACCTGAGACCTAGTGGTTAGATAATTGGCTAAGTATTGAAAGGGATTGTAATCAGTCAGGATCATTGTGTGAATATATAGATAAAGATGAGCATCTGCCAATCCGCGAATCCAGGAAGTCGTCATCATAGAAATGTGACTAAATTTATTCCAATAGTATTCATATTAATATATATTAATAGATTATTTCTAGTCCAAACATAAAGCATCTTCGAATTTGCAGGATGTTGTTTGGTTCACAAATTTTGCTAAAACCCATAAGCAATAGAAAGAATATATATATATATATACATATGACGTAACATTTTTTGTATGAAAGGATATTATCAAATAGGAGAAGTTGTAATATATGCAGAATATTGAACAGGAAAATGACGTCAACACCTGAGTTGCCTTGTTTACTGGACCCTGAAGAATGAAAGAAGGACTTCCTTCCATTTCTTTCTTAAGTATAGGGAGGGCGCCACATAAGTATGGCCTATCACAAACTATTCTTCCATGTAAAATGTAAGGAGCAAACATAGTATCTTTTATTTAAATAGATGTGTTGGGCAATAGAAAGAAAAGTTTGTTGTCCATGTTTAACCACACAAAAAAAGTACAAAATAAAATAAAAAACAATACCAGAGATTGGAAAACACCATAAAAAAAACGTCAAATATTCTATATTCAGATAAACTAGGTTACAAAATACAACTGAGATTATTTCCCAAAATAGTTGTCTTGAAAAATTTCAGTAGATGTTCTCTGAAATTTAAATGCATTTTCCATAATGACTGCGTCGAAAAAAACAACAAATATGTACAATAATGAAGCATGTAGACAGTATTTTATAGATTTCAACTTGATCATCAACGAGTTGAATATCAATTTTGGTTCTTGGAATTCATTGGTGTTGTCATGTAGATCTATCCTAGATTTTTGGATAGCTTGTCTCTTCTAGATATGGCCCCCCTGCATTAGCTGGTTATTCAACATTCCATACTTTTCTAAGTGTTAATTCCCCTCTATTGTATAAAACTTGGGGTTTAAGGTGCCTTCCTTGTAATGTTCCTGGTCATCAATATTTGAGACAACTTAGAGATTCTATTTAGGCCCAATTCAAAGAAAAAGGAGTGGTTTTATGTGATGTTAGCTTTGGGGGGAAAAAATACTATTAGCCAACAAAAGATGAGACAAAAAAATTCAAGTATGTTATGATTGCTATTCTCCCTGTATTTGATCATATGTATGGTTGAAAGGCCTTTCTGAAGATTTGTGTCTTGAATTTCTTTGTTTTATTGCTGTAAATTGGAAGGGACGTCCAAGTCACCTAGGAAATGCTCCTCTCTTGAAGTACATATCTTTTTCCAACAACACATATATGGAAAGTGTATCAAATGTTGGAGATCACATTCGAACATATATTTTGTCATAGGGGTGGAAGACATCGCGACCCATGAATGGTTTGGAATATTCGGAAGTGATGCCAAATATTACTCCATGCCTGAATAAACTCAGAAGTAAATTATAAAATTGAATCCTCATGAACGTGAGAAACTATATGCGCGTTTGAATCAACACTCTAAAATTATAGAGCGTTTTATGCCAAATTTGCAATAGACTTGACAGACAAACAATTTCTATGTCAAAGATTGTTGAGCGACCTCTAGATGTAGTAACGGACTTGACATACAATCAAATTTGATCACTACTTATACTAATGTGAAGTGTAAGAAGTCTTGATCCCAGGCTCCAGGTAGTTTCACCTTCAGGCATCCACATTGGTGATGACTCTAGGCTCTAGATATCTTCATCTTCGAACATCGACACTGGCGGTGGAAATGGGAACAATGCTATTGAATTCAGTGTGGAAATGTGGTGAACAAGAAGGGTTGTCATTGTCAAAGCACTTAGATTGCAGGATTTTCAGACCTGCAAAGAACATCGACTTTAGTGTTGCTTTGTCACAACAAACAACTACAATGTTGTTCTAAGTCCATAAATCTTTGGACATTGGTTGTCCTGTGCGATAATGACCTTGACATTAGGTACATGTCAGACATCTACTATCTGACATTGCAGTGCTAATGCAATTTCCATAGTGGATGAAGAATTGATTGCATTGTCACAAGAAATATCAATTGTGTGATTAATTCATATCCTTGAAGGACGTGAATCCCAAACAACGCCTGAAATTTTTCGAACAACCATGTGTTAAAAAAACACATTGTTCTATATTTTAAGAAATAAGAAACTAAATCATTACCTAAACATGCCAAAATTCTTGCAGAAGGTGATAGTATAAATTAATCTTCAGAAAGTGTTGCAAAGTCCATAATCCATAATTCCTTCACACTAAATTTTCCCAGTTACATGTCGATGGAGGAATTAGAAACTTTTGAGAGCATCATTCCCTAGTTTAATACCCACCTTCAAGTAGGAGGAGAATATTCGTGCAAAGAGGGGCAAGCACATCGACCTAGATGCAATCATATGCATAGGAATAGTGAAACAATGTGCAGTAGAAATAGAAAGTTGATTGTATGAGTCTATTACTACATCCATAGGACAGTGAACAAACTTTCATAAAGAATCTAACTTTCTGTCAAGTTTTTTACCACACTAAGAAGTCGCTCAACAAACATTGAAATAGAAACTTCTGTAATTTTAGGATGTTGATTCAACCACCAATACCGTTTCTCACATTTGCAACGATCCAAATTTATAATTTCCTTCTGATTATATTCATGAATGGAGTAATATTTGGCGTCATTTATGAATATTCCAGACCATTTTTCAAGCCACGAGATGTTTGACTCCTTTGACGAAAGATAAATTCTTGTGTATTCTATAGAATTTGATACACTTGATAATTCTGTGTTGTTGGAAGAATCTATATACTTCAACGAAGGAGCATTTTGCAGGTCAAACCTGAAAGTCCCTTCCAATTCCCAGTAAAAAAAAAAATAATTTAAACACACAAATATTGAGGTAGTCCTTTCAACCAACCAAAGCATCGAATACAAGGAGAACACCAATCTCAAGATACTTGCTTCTTTTTTCTGTCTGAGTTTCTGTTGGCTAATAGAGTTTTTTTTCGTTCAAATGTGACATCACATAAAAACATTCCCTCGTATTTCAATTGGGACTAAACGGAATCTCTAAGTTGTCTCACATTTCCATGAACATGAACATTACAACAAAGGAACCTTAAAGCCCAAGTCTTCGATGATAGAGATAAATGGGAATAAGTATTTTAAATGAATGTTGGAGGATGATAGTATAATCTTCCATAAATATTTGTGTAATTCATATTAATATCATATTCCCTCGATATTTTTTCTTATTAGTGACAATATTTTTGAATATGTGTGTTGAATAGTCACTAACAACATGAGTCAACATTCCCATATGTAAGCAGATTCTCAAATATGACAACCTGTAATATATGCATAGTATTAAAGAGGGACATGACGTCAAGACCTCTGTGGATGACACGTTTGTGGATGGTAGCATGGTATTACAATATTGCACTCTTACTATCATGATGGATTTAAACAAATAAATAACCATCACTTTTTTCCAATTCAAGATGGATGCAAAAACAATTATCAGATTCCATAATATTCGCCTGTTAATGCGTTTTAATGGGAGATGTCCTCAAGATTTCCTCTTATTAAAGTCAATATTTTTGAGCATGTTTGGTGGGTTTTCACTATTAAAATCATAATTAATTTGCATTGGGAAGGGTGAAAGGTGGATGGGATGGAGGGGAACGAAAAATGCTTTTAAAATTTTCTGAACCCGAGAGTGTATGAACCTGCAAAACTTTGAAGACTTGACTAAGTATGGAAAGGTGAGTCGGACAAACAGAGTCATCGTAGGTAGATTCATGATTGCAAGTTTCAGGAGTCCAGGGTCGAATTGTATAGCACTGAAGTTTTGGGTGCAATACGTATACCCTTAACATGGGGCCCCAGAGTTCGATAGTGCCTATCTACGAACCCGCGTTCATAAAATTGTCTAAGTATGCAAACGAACGGTGGTCATTCAGACTCGTGATGTGAAGATGGAGATGTTTATTTTTCAGTTCACCACCCCAGGAACCTGCGAGAACATAAACGTGACCAAGTATAGAACCATAAACACATAATAAAGGGGAAGAACAAAAGGAAAAATGGGCAGGTTTAGAGGAGGAAAAAGAAAGGGATAAAAGAAATTTATCCCTCACACAACAACACTTAGTCTCATAACTATGAAGCCATAGAAACACATTAACTATGGGAAAAACAATCTCAGCTATGAAATATAGTTGGAGCTTGACAAACTCTTATTCAACACAAAAGAGATGTTGTTTATATGTACTGTAAAAAATTTCATATTATTTTATTTTAATAGTATTTTTTAGTGGCCCAACTGTAAAACCATGTTTCGATTTGTGTTTTCGAAGTGGAGATGTGTTTTCGAAGAAACTAGTACAAAGAGGCTTAATTGCAGCTACAGGACCTCAACTCTGCAAAGTTGAATCAAATAACAATAAGCAGCATCCAACAAACCAACAAGAAAGCATCAACTAGTCAACCATGAATGTCAGTGAAGAACAATATTGTCCAAATTTACCATAGACAAGATTGTATAAAAAAATCAGAAGAATATATTGTAACACACCTGTTAAGAAAACATTTCATGCTGTGAGGCCTAGAAGGTAAACATGTAAGACTGTAAGAACCATGCAGAGGCCTCCCACTGTGCAAACATTTAGGGAAGATGAAGTTTTTCATGGTTGGCATTCTTCATCCGCAATTGGAACACCTCCATATCACCCACTGACATATAAAAAAGGAAATCGAATTTTATCTTCAGATACGAGCATGTTCTGGAAGAGTATTTTGACTCAGACATCTCCAACATTTAAATTTTTCACCTGCAAACTAAAAATAACAAACAACAAAGAACAAACATGATCGTAAATCTACCAAAAAAATCCACCCATCAATGGGGAATGACAACAACAACAACAAGAGAAATAGGAAAACAAGAAACCAGTCAACAAGCAATGAGCAAGTAAAAACAAGTGAATCAGTATTGTTGCCAAAGAAAAATATTGCCCATATTCACTGCAGAAGAAAAAAGAAAGGACAAAAATGTATTTCAACAGGACTGTCAAGCAATACAAGAATGAAACCACAAAACCAAGACCCACTAGTGAATGGAAAAGGATAGAAGCATAGCCCCTGACCCGTATACTATAACAATAGGTCCAAGTGTATATGCAGGACCCCAACCTTGCAAAGTTGAAGAAAACAAGAAAAACCAACAAATAAAAAACTAGTGATGAAGTACTAGAAGGCCCAACTGCAACTACAGGACCTCAACCCTCCAAAGTTGAATCAAACAACTATAAGAAGCATCCAACGAACCAAGGAGTAAGCACCAACCAACCGACCAGGAATGTCAGTGAAGAAAAATATTGGCTAGATTCACTACACACAAGATTGTATCAAACAATTCAGAGGAAAATGTATTGTAACACATCTATTAAGAAAACATTTTAGGTTGTGAGGCTTTTCAGGTAAACATTTAAGATTGTAAGGACCGTCCAAAGACGTGCCACTGTGCAAGAAATTAAAAATGGTGCAGTGTTCATGGTTGTCATTTTTCCATACTGGGAGCGATCAAAATCCTCTTACAGTCCATATTTGTATGTGATTACTATGATCAAAGAATAAGGACTACAATGTTGTCTTCGTCTCATTCCTGATATCCAATGTTTGACACAAAACCTACCTCCATCACAACCACAATGTTGTATAGGAAAAGGAAATCATATTTTATCCTCACATACAAAGATGTTATGCAAGAGGATTTTGACTCAAGCATCCCCAGTAGTGAAATTTCTCAACTGCAAACTGCAAATAGAAAAGGAAGCTAAACATGACACCAAAACCCACCCATCAATGGGGAACAATAGAAGGACAGTTCCAACAACGGTTGCAGAATCCCAAGCATCCAAACTACAACAAGACCAATAGGCAAACAACAACAACAACAACAGGAAAAAAATAAATCAATGAACAAGAAAGGAGCAAGCATGAACCAGTGAACCAGTAATGTCGTTGAAGAAAAATATTGCCCATATTCACTGCAGAGAACATTGCATAAAAAAAAAAAAAAAAAAAACTGAGGAAAATGTATTGTAATAGGCATGTTAAGTAGACATTTAAGGTTGTGAGGCATGTTAGGTAAACATTTAAGTCTGTCAAGACTGTTCTGTAAACATTTAAGAAAGAATGTAGTGTGGTAAGTATATTACGTACGAAAAAACATTTATTATATTATTTTATAACAATAAAAAAAAATTAGTAACAATAGTTCGAAGAATAGAGGCTATGTTAAAAAACAATTATTCAAAGGACAAACTAATATGAAGTCAACTAATAAAAAATTGACTCTCTACCTTCAAAACTTTGGATATCCAAACATTTCAATAAAAAAGTAAAAATCCAGAAAGACCATATACGATCAAAAACTTTGGATATGCTAACATATAAAACATTGGGAATAGTGAAGTTGGCAATAAGACCTCAAATTTGTTATCCAATCAGATCATGACATATATGGTATTTTTTATTATATAAAAATCAATGTTTTTAGTTCCCTAGTTCCAACGATAGATATTATGAAAATATTTTTATTCAAAGGACAAACTAATATTAAGTCAACGAATTATCGAACTCTATAGTCCCTCTACGCCTTTGTCAGACACTAATAATTGTAACTACAACTCACATTCATAAGGTCATATTTTTATTTATGATATAAATTTATAGGACTTATAGATTTATGTTAATATTATATTATAATAAAGAGTTATAGATTTATATTAATTGTAACATATTGAGTTTCAAGTTGGATCATCCTACTACTAAAACGATCAAATAAAAATTTATGATACTAATTTTAGATGTGGAAATAACATATAGCATGACATTTTAGCTCATGTGATTGTCCATACAAATTAAAAACGTAAATATACAACATCTTTCAACCACATAAATAGAGATTCGAATGCATCATTTTACTCACAACAAGCAACAGTAATCAAGATAACTTAGATTAAAATGCACAAGAGTTCTATCATCTTTTAACATAAATAAACACAACAAATAAGAACAATTATCTTAGTAAATATTCAACCCACTCAACAGTCAATTCCCATAGATAATCTCATTCAACCAAATATCTTCCCCACAACCTACAAAACCTAGGGATGAGATACCCCTTCACTAATCACAGTCCCTCAGACCTTCCCACTCTCCTCGAGGGATCCAACACAAGTTGGATAGGAAATTTCTCTACTAGGACTCCAAGAATCTACAGCTACAATAAGAATTCTCACAATAACAAAACACTTTCTTCTCTAGACAATTTCTTAAACAAAATATTACTCACAGGCACACAACCTATCTTCCCATGAAATTACAACTCCAAAACAACTACCTATCTTTTGCACTCAGAGTTCTGCGTTGTTCAAAAATATTCTTGTTAAAACTCCTCTCTTTTCCCATACAGATTTCCTTCTTCTCCTATGCTTCCTTGAATCACACTCTTCCCAAAGTTTATTGTACTCATCCCCCATGATCTCAATAACTATGGAATGATACTTCACAAACCCACCCTCTTACATGAATTCAGTGATTGTCTTTGAGAACACTCAATCAAAAAATTGAAGGTTTATAGTAAGGAATATAATTTACAAGGAAAAGGTTTGTGTTATGGGCCAAACTCTCACAAGGATTTCACTGAAATATATATATATATATAGGATCTACCAATTGATCCTAGATATAAAAGGGTAGATTTATATGGTTTCCTAGACTCAAAAAAACATATTCATAATCAAAATAAGAGTGGTAGAAAGAACATACTTTGATTTGTAGGTTGTCCTTCGTATATCCCGATTGATGCAGATATGAAGTTCCATCTCCAATATTTGTTATCTTCTTCCTACACACAAAAGAAAAATAAGGTTCTTCCACTTCTTTATTTGGTGTTAGAATCCAAGATCTATTTGTGTCTAATCAGATCTATCAATAACAAAATTAGATCCAATCATTTTCATAATGTGAAAAAACCATTTGGTAGGAAACACATTGATCTAATAGATTATCATAGAGAACTTACATCAAGCTCATACCTTTGATGATGATGTCATTCTCCCTTGACTCCTTACTCCTCCTCAACTTCTTGATCATGCTAGGAACTTCCGATTTCTAGATATGATGGATAGGAAGAGATCCTCTGCAAATGAACAAAATAACAATACTCTTTATTCCTTCTCTTATTTCTCAATACTTTTCTTTGTTATATAGATCCTTGGAAGAGGCTTGGGAGAGCTTCTAGACCTTCTAGAGACCATTAGAGATTCAATTGTTGTGAGTTCCTAATTTCATGCCACGAAGACATAATGCATCCCTCGCCTATCTATTCACAACTCCATGAATCTATAAGAATTTACAAGTCATTGCATGTTTTACTATTTATGATGTGAAATCATCATTGTGTGTTGTCCATAATGACCTTGAAGAAAGGATCAAATCTCATGCAAAACATGCAATTTGGAAATCATCTTCTTGTGAACTCCCTTTTGTCCTGTAGGATGTAAATTAAGGCTATATTAGTTTGTAGTCAATACACATGGTAAACTCTCACCCTTGGACCTGTTCCTTCTCTTGTGGAAGCTAAGCCCCCAAATCTTCGTTTGTGTCCATCTGCAGTTTGTGATACATTTTATTTATTATATTCAATTTATGTTATTTACATATTACATCACTTGGCCCCCAACCATGCATCATTTTTATAATACACAATTATATTTTGAGTATCTTAAAAATGGGGATGTTATATTCCATTCCCCCTACAAACTTCACTGTCCTCGGTGCACAGGACCCTCCAATTTGCACATTGACATATATAAAATGTTACATACAAATACTTTGATAATACCATAACTTAATGACTCTCGAAACATTTTCGAACAGCAAATCTCTTTTCTCCTCAACCTACACATCCCAAGGAATGGGATCCAACATCAGTCTGATAGGAGTCTTATATTTGTGGCTCCAAGAACTCTCGTTGTCAAAATGGAGTCTTCATTCTCTTATGTACAAATGTACATTCACATTTCTTTAAAAATTGTAAAACATTATGGGTATGCTTCCCACATGGCGTCCTTCTGCTCCCATGTAGCATCTTTAGGACTGTGGCAGGTTGATTGAACCTTTACCAAGACGAATTTGTTCTTTGTTCCTAAGAACTATGACTTTTTAGTCTAGGATATGCATTCTTTCCACCCGAAAGTCCCCTTCATGTTCGACCTAGACTACATACCAATCAATCACATGTTTAGGATCAGGTACGTAATTTTTTAATAAAGATACATGAAACACGTTATGAATTCTCATGGATGTAGTTAATGCTAAAATTTATGCAATTGGAGCTATCATTTCCATAACTTCAAAGGCCCATATTATCTTACTACTAACTTTGAGGAACTTCCCAATTTCAATGATATTCTCTTGGATTTAACTTTTAAAAACACATTCTCTCCCACTTTGAATTTTCCGTGTTCCTATTTTATCGACATAGATCTTATTCCCATCTTGTGAAACTTTCAAATTCTATATGATCTTTACCATCTGATCTTCCATTTCCCAAAAAACTTATGCCCAATCATGACTCTATTTGTTGGGTTATCTCATCTCACTAATGTGTTGCATTTTCTTCCATACAATCCTTCAAATGGACTTATATTCAATTATGCTCAATACCTATTATTGTAAGCAAAATCAACTAAATGGATATATTCTTCCCACCTAGAAGGATTTTTCATTACATACATTTTAAACATATCTTCAATTATCTGGTTGATCCTCTCTATCTTCCCATCTGACTTTGGGTGATACGATGTATTGAAATTCAAATTGGTTTCAAATCCTTTAAACAACCCGTTCCAAAAATTAGAAGTGAACCTAGAATCTCGATCCGACATTATTTCCTTAGGCACACCATGTAGTCTGGAAATTTCTTTCATATAAATTTCTACAATATTGGTTTCCTTATGAGTTATTTTCACCAGAATGAAATGTGTAGTCTTTGTAATTTTTTCCACCACTACCATGATGGAATCATGTTGCCTTGCTATCCTGAGAAATTAGTAATGTAATTAATAGTAACTACTTCCCATTTCCATTTAGGAATGGGAAATGGTTGCAACAATATCACTCGATTTCTATGCTTGGCATTTACCTTTTGAAATTCCATGCATCTGACCAAATAATCATTGACATGTCTCTTCATATCAAGCCAAAATTATTGGCCTCTTACAACTATAATAGTTTTTTGGTATCATGGGTGTACAACGTATGGTACATTGTGCATTTCTTTTAAAACTAAATTTCTCAATTCCTGAGGATTGAGAATGTAAGATCTATTCTTGAACAAGAGGATTGCATCCTATTCCAACTTGTAATTATTATATTTCTAATTTAAGTTATTTTGTTGTAGGCTTTCTTTAATTTTCACATAATGTTGGTCTATTTTTATAGCCTCTAGAATTTTTTCTTTTAAATATATTATGTACATACTAATGGTTTTAGTATGCATTTCATCCACTCTTCTATTGAGTGCATCAACAATCTTGTTCTCTTTTTATTTTATGCGTTTGATGTCAAAGTCATATTCACTAATAAATTTCAATCATCTAGCTTCTCTATTTATTAGTGTTGGTTGTTCAAACAAGTATTTCATACCACTTTGGTGTTTCCTCAATTTAAATTTTCTTCCTGTTCATTATGGAGCCTTGTTATCTTCCTGATTCAAAAGTCTTGTTTCAACCATGTTTGGATTCCATTTCCTAATGGGGGGTGTGGGGGGGATTTCCCCACCACAACTCTTGCCAGGGGGGTGGCAAGAAATTTTGGAGTCCCCCCCCCAACGAGGGTTCGGGGGAAGCACCACCAAAGATAACTTTTTGGAAAAAAATTCTCATAAAATATTTTTATTTCGTAGTCAATATGGATCGTTTATTATAAATTCATAGATCTAATGATAGAAGTTATGTTAGGGTTTTTTTCTCTATAAGGAAACCCTCTTTTATGAGAGAATTGTATTTCAACGTGTGTGAATATTGTATTCTAAGAAAGGAAGTTACAGTGGGCATGCTATAGGTTGTATCCTGTCATTTAGTGGACAATAATAAAGGAAGGACTTGACAATTTCTCTTATGGACATAGCCCACATTGGGTGAACCACGTATATCCATGTCTCTATTGTATCGTGTATATTTTTTGTTTTATTTCCACGTTTATTTTATTTTATTTATCTACAATATTTTTTTTCTAACAATTGGTATCAGAGCAACATGTAACTCACTAGAAAAGAGGGTTTCTGGTTTGAGTGGGAGAAATGGAGGAACATGGAAAGTTTAAGGTCGAGAAATTTAACAACCAAAACTACCAGTTATGGAATATGAAAATGGAAGACTATCTATATCAAAAGGATATTTTACTACCATTGGGAGGAAAATCAAAGTAGACGACGATTATGAAGGATGAAGAATGGGATATTCTTGACAGAAAGGTAGTGGGAATGATATGATTGTTTCTAATAACATCCGTGGATTTCAAAATTTCAAAAGAAATTACAATGGAGTATTTGATGAAGGCATTAGCTAAACTATCTGAAAAACCCTCAACCTCCAATAAGGTGTTTTTATTGAAGTGATTATTTAATATGAAGATGTCAAAAGGTGGGTTTCTTTCCAACCATTTAAATAAATTTAATATGGTTACTAATCAACTAAGTTCTGTAAAGTAGATTTTGATGATGAGGTTAGGGATATTCAAATCTTATGATCATTGCCAAAAGTATGCAATTGCTTGGTCATGGTTGTAAGTAACTTGTCTATGGTTCAAACACTTTGAAATTTGATTGTGTTGTTGGTGTTATCCTTAGCGAGGAAATGCAACAGAAAAGAACAAGTGAGACATCAGGTAATGTGTTGATTGTGGAGAATAGAAGAATACAAAAGGATAGAGGAAAGAGCTCAGGGAACCACATGAATTCTAGGAAGAGAAGATCTAAATCCAAA
Organism: Picea mariana; assembly: GCA_032191745.1. Taxonomy (NCBI): domain Eukaryota; kingdom Viridiplantae; phylum Streptophyta; class Pinopsida; order Pinales; family Pinaceae; genus Picea; species Picea mariana. The sequence continues at coordinate 33,293 of JASDQU010560103.1, read as the reverse complement.
ATAGGAAAGATAGAGTGTTGGAATTGTGGGAAGAAAGGACACCTAAAGAAAGACTGTAGAGCTCCAAAGAAACAAAGATATGGACAACGAGACAAAAATCAAGAATAAAATGTAAGGGATGATGTGTTACAAGATTATTTGATTCTTTATTTAGATAATGTTACTGAATCTTGGGAAGTATATTCAAGGGCTTCATTTCATTCCACACCCCATATGAAATATTTCCAAGATTATGTTCAAGCTGATTTCAGACAGGTTTATTTGGGTGATAATGAACCATGTCAAATTGTTGGAATGGGTAAGGTACAAATAAGGAAAAATAATGTAAACCAATGGTTACTAAAAGAGGTAATACATATACCATATTTTAGAAGAAATCTTATTTTAATAGGAAAGTTGGAAAGTGAAGGATGTATATCTACATTTACAGATAAAGCATTGAAGGTCACTAAAGGATCATTGGTAATTGAGAAAGGAGAGAAGGAAGGTACATTATATTTATGTACTATTAATGTTGATTCTTATATCTCTTTATATTCTATAGGAGTGGATACAACATTGTGGCATCATAGGGTTGGACACAAGAGTTAGAAGTGGATGTAGATACTTTACGAAAGGAATTTGTTGCCAAATCTTTAAAAATTTGATTTGTATTTCTATGAACATTGTGTTTATGGAAAATAAAAAGAGAGTCATATGTCTCAGGGTTGCAAAGGAAAATAAGAGTGAAATGTTAGATATTGTTCATACATATGTAAGGGGACTAGCTCAAGTATCATCTCTTAGTAGCTCCATGTTGGTTGTGGAGCCTGATTATCTTCCTGTTTGATATGTCTTTGTTTTCAATTGTGTTTATACCCCATGAATATTGTACACCCCAAAATATTGTACACCTCTCCACACGGAGGGGGATGGAGGGGGGGATTTCCCCCCTTGCAGGGTCCTCGAGGCTCATTCCCCGGGCTGGGTAGTCCAGGGGAAAGCGACCCCCTAGGGGAGGTTTGGGGAATAACGTTCCCCGATGGGGGTTTGAGGCAGAATCCCTCGAAAGAAACAATTTGCTTGTAAATGCATATTGTAATTTCATAGTAAATCCAAACCGTTCATTATAACGTCACATATATGACAATAGAAGTGATGTTAGGGTTTTTTCCCTAGAAGGAAACCCTCTTTTATGAGGTAATTGTGTTGTGGATGTGTATCATTGCAAATATTGTATTATGAGAGATGAGACTATGAGAGAAAGAAGAGAAAGTTACAACAAGTGTGTTATAGGTTGTATCCCTTCATTTGTTGGATAATAGAAAGGAAGGACCTAGCAATTTCTCTGGTGGGCATAGCCCACACTTGGTGAACCACATATATCTATGTCTCTATTGTATTGTGTCTCTTCTATGTTTTATTTCGACGATCCTATTTTTCTAACAACTGGTATCAGAGAGAAAGGTAACTCATAGGAAAAGAGGGATCTTGGTTTGAGTGGGAGCAATGGAGGAATATGGAAAGTTTAGGGTCGAGAAATTTAATGGAAAAAATACCATTTATGGAAGATGAAGATGGAAGATTGTTTATATCAAAAGGATCTATTCCTACCATTGGGTGGAATAACAAAGAATTTGATGGCCATGAAGGAAAAATAATGGGAGGTTCTTGACAGAAAGTCACTAGGAACGATACGGTTGACCTTGACAATGTCAGTGTATTTCAATATTTCGAAAGAAAATACAATAAAGGAGTTGATGGATGTATTGGATAAACTATATGAAAAACCCTCGACATCCAATAAGGTATTTCTAATTAAGAGATTATTTAATATGAATATTTTAGAAGGTGGGTCTATTGCAAATCATTTAAATGAATTTAATATGATTACTAATCAACTAAGTTTTTTAAAAGTGGAATTTTATTATGAGGTCAGGGCTCTTCTAATATTGTGCTCATTTCTAGAAAGTTGGAATGGCTTGGTCATGGTTGTAAGTAACTTTGTCTCTGGTTCAAATACTTTAAAATTTGATGATGTTGTTGGTGTTATCCTTAGCAAGGAAATGCAACGAAAAAGAATAGGTGAGACATCAAGTAATGTGTTAAACATGGAGAATAGGGGAAGACAAAAGGATAGAGGAAAGGGCTCAGGGTGAGAATTCTAGGAAGGGAATATCCAAATCCATACTAGGAAATATAGAGTGCTAGAATTTTCAAAAGAAAGGACATCTGAAGAACAACTTCAGATCTCCAAAGAAACAAAGAGATGGACAGCAGGAGAAAAATCAGGAAGCAAATGTAACACATGATGTGTTACACGATTCTTTGATTATTTCTATAGTTAATATTTCTGAGTCTTGGGTAGTAGATTCAGGGGCTTCATTTCATGCCACACCTAATAGGAAAAATTTTCTATATTATTTTCAAGATGAATTTGGACAGGTTCATTTGGATGATGATGCACCATGCAAAATTGTTGGAATGAGAAAGGTAAAAATAAAGAAAAGGAATGCAAACTAGTGGTTGTTGAAAGAGGTAAGACATTTTCCATATCTAAGGAAAAATATAATTTTAGAATGATAGTTGGCAAGTGAAGGTTGTATATCCATATTTACAAATAAGGTGTGGAAGGTCACCAAATAATCATTGGTTATAGCAAAAGGAGAGAAGGTAGGTACATTGTATTTATGTACTGGTAATATTGACTCTTCTATATCTGTAGCTTCTACAGAAGTGGATACATCAATGTGGAATCATAGGCCTCGAAACATGAGTGAGAAGGCAATGTAGATACTTCACAAAAAAAAAATTCCAGATCTTAAACAAATTGATTTGGATTTTTGTGAGCATTGTGTTTATGGAAAACACAGGAAAGTCATATTTCTCAGAGTTAAAAAATAAAAGAAGAGGGAAAGGTTAGAGATTGTGCATAAATATGTATGGGGACCAATTCATGTATCGTCTCTTGGTGTCTCTCTTTATTATGTTACTTTTATTAATGATGAAACTAGAAAAACTTAGGTTTATTACATTTGACGAAAATTTAATGTTTTTGATACTTTTAAGAAATGACAGGAAATAGATTGAAGTGTCTCAGATCATAAAATGGAGGTGAATATTGTAGCAAGGAGTTTGATTATTAATTTTCATACCATGGGATTCGTAGATATAACACAGTTATAGGAACACAATAAGAAAATGGTGTGTCAGAAAGGAAGAACAAGATAATCATGGAGCATGAAAGGAGTATGTGATTGCATGTTGGCTTTCCCTTACAGTTCTTGGCAGATGTTGTAGATACTATTGTTTACTTAATAAAAACAGGACCTTCAAGATCTTTCAATTGTGGAATTCCAGATGAGGCATGGTCAGGTAAAAAGGTAAACTATTCTTTTTTGAAGACTTCTGGTTGTGAAGCATTTGTTCATATTGATAAAGAAAATCGAAAAAAGCTTGAGGAAAAATCCAAGTGTACCTTTATTGGATACAATGTTAATGATTTTGGTTATCGCTTATGGGATTATGAAAATAAAAAAATTGTTAGGAGTATATATGCCATATTCAATGAGAAGGTCGTGTACAGAGATTAGTTGCAAGGAAAGAAATGGGAAAAAGAAAAACTAGAATACACAGTGCTTGATGAGATCACTGAAAAGGAAATGCCAAAGGTACCAAAAAATCAAAATGTAAAACAACAAGAGAAATAGGTACCTCAAACTCCTGCAAGTGTTGTTATAAGATCTACCAGGTTAAGTAGACCCCCTAAACAATAATCTCTTTCATTGTATTATTTATTGTTGATTTATTCTGGTGAACCAGAATGTTATGATGAGGCAATGCATTCTCTAGCAAATAACCATACTTGGGATTTGGTTTAGTTGCTTGCAATAAAAAGAGTGTTGCAAAATAAATGGGTTTACAAGTTGAAGGAAGAAGATGGTCCTAAAAAGTGGTACAAGGATAGACTTGTTGTAAAAGGGTTGGCACGAAAGAAATGTATAGGTTTTGATAAAATATTTTCTCCTGTTGTTAAAATGACTTCAATTAGGACTATTTTAAGTCTTGTGGGAGTAGAATATTTACATATTGAACAGTTAGATGTAAAAACAACTTTTCTTCATGGGGATTTGGACGAAGAGATTTATATGTAGAAGCCACATGGATATGAGGTCAAAGGGAAAGAAAATTTGGTATGCAGGTTAAAGAAGAGCTTGTATGGACTAAAGAAAGCTCCAAGGCATTGGTATTTGAAGTTTGATAGGCTTATGACAGAACAAGGTTATAGTAGATGCAATTCTAATCACTGTGTTTATTTTAAAAAAACTAGAAAATGAAAGCTATATTTGTTTGACATTGTATATAGATGACATACTTGTTGTAGGGTCTAATATGCATAATATAAATGTTCTCAAGAAGAAATTATCTAATTCATTTGCAATGAAGGATTTGGGTGTTGCAAAGAAAATCCTTAGTATGAGAATAATAAGAGATAGGAAAATTCACAATTTGACATTGTCTCACGGTGAGTACATACAGAAGGTGTTAGAGAGGTTTAGAATGAAAAATGCAAAACCAGTTAGTACACCTTTGTCCAGTCATTTAAAACTAACCAAAGAAATGTGTCCCAAGACACAGGAGGAGATATAATACATGTATAGGGTCCCTTATTCATCAACAATTGGCAAATTGATGCATGTGATGGTTTGCATAAGACTAGATATTGCACATGTAGTGGGAGTTATGAGTAAGTATATGAGCAATCCAGGTAAAGAACATTGGGAGGAAGTAAAGTGGATTCTTAGGTATTTGAAAGGTGATTCTACACATGCATTATGTTTTGGAGGTTTAGACACTTTTCTACAGGGATATGTTGATTTAGATATGGAAGGTGATAAATATAGCAGGAGGAACACCACAAGATATGTTTTTATTGCAGGGGAAAAAAGAATAAGTTGGATTTCAAAACTGCAAAAGGTTGTCTCACTTTCAACAATAGAGGCAGACTATGTTGTTTCTATAGAGGCTAGTAAAGAGATAATTTGGTTACAAAGGTTTATGGAGGAATTGCGAAAGAAACAAGAGAATAACAAGTTGTATTGTGACAGTGAGAGTGTCATTCATATTGCATAGAACTCAGCCATCCATTTGAATACTAATAATATCCATCTCAGGTACCATTTCATACGATATGTCTTGGAAGATGGACATTTGAAGTTGGAAAAGATACACACTAGATAAAATATTGCATACATGTTAACAAAGGGAGTAACCAGGGATAAACTGAGTTCCTACTTAGTTTTAGTTGGTCTTCAAGCATGAAGGTGAAGATAATAAATTTTTCAGGTCCAAGGTGGAGTATAGTCCATCAGGTACAACAAAAGTGGAGTTGTTTTGATCAGTCTCCAAGTGGGAGATTGTTGGTTGTCGAGCCTAATTATCTTCTTGTTTCATAGGTATTTGTTTTCAACTATGTTTACACCCCATGAATTCTGTACACCCTGGAATACTATACACCCCTCCATGTGGGGGAGTTGTATGGGGGGATTACCCTCCCTGCGGGGTTCGGGGACAAACAGATCCCCAACAGGGGTTCGAGGGCGAAGCCCCCAAAGGAAAAAATTGCCTTGTAAATGTCTATTGTAATTTCATATAAAATCTGGACCATTCATTATAAGGTCATAGATTTAATGGTAGAATTTATGTTAGGGTTTTTTTCCCAAGAAGGAAACCCTCTTTTATGAGGGAATTGTATCGCGGTTGTGTATCATTGTGAATATTGTATTCTGAGAGAGGAGACTGTGAGAGAAAGAAGAGGAAATTACAATGACTATGTTGTAGGTTGTATCCCTTCATTTTTTAGAGAATAAAAAGGAAGGACATGAAAATTTATCTAGTGGACTGTTGGCCCTTATTTATGGAAGGAAGCGGAGAACATGGAAGAAAAGGTAAAAAGTGAACTTCGTAGGAGACACAGTGACTGTCACTGGATTGAAGTGAGAAAGAGAGCAAAGAATCCGAAGAAAAGTAAGGAAATGCAAGCAGTTGGATGAGGACATCAAGGATGACAGACCAACAAGGAATATGGATCATGGATAACTCAGCAAGCGAAAAAAGCCATTGTTGGATGATTTGGAGCACCACATGAGAAGGAAGGAAAGACAGGATTGTGAAGCCTGGAAAAAGTGGGTCAAGTTGACCTAGGGTTTTAGACACCTAGGGTTTTGGTATTTTAGGGTTTTGGCACCTAGGTCTCGGCCTAAGGTTGTCAGTGAGGTGTTGTAATGTATAAATAGAGGTCTAAAGGGCCTAGGTTTGTTTGGTAATTATGTAGTACAATATTGTTGTTGATCTAGCTATAGTATTGAGTGAGGGATCATTGTATTGAGAGAGAGAAGTGCTGAGAGGGAGGAAGCCTTTTGGTATTGTAAGATCTTTTGTTATGTGCAAAGGTCAAGTCCTACATTTGGGTGTGTAGGAAGAGGAGGGAAAGAGAGAGAAGAAAGAGAATATTGTAGTTGAGAGTGCATATAAGAACTATATGCTTGACCTAAATGAATCATAAGCACAGTTATATGGATGTATCCCTAGGGAGCGGGTGAACCACGTATAAATTGTGTTGTGTGTGTGATTTCTTCTTTGATCTCTGTTGTTGTATTTTTTTATTTGCATTATTGTGTTATATCAGATCTATAGCTGCGCAGGGTAGATCTATCCTAATAAGTTATAGAGACATGTTGATCTGTCATTATACTATATCCACTTGATATTCCCTTGGTTGTAGACATCTTTGTCCTACAACCCCCTCATCGTTGCTTCGGGTGAGACTGCATTTGCTTCACAGGTGTTGTTGAAAGGGCCAGTAGCTAGGGCTTGTTGGTGCACTCTTGGAGCTAAACCCTGGGTCTTCCCCTGTGCCAACAAATGGTTCCGTTACTGAGACAAGAATCTTCATGAGGGAATGTTAAGGTGATTCCCATTGAAGACATAGATTCAAAAGTTGATAGAATATCAAGAGAGGGACTTCGCTGAAGCCCAGAAAAAGAACCCTAAGTTGAGTACTTAGATTGGCTACAAAGATACATTTTCACCGACATTCACGAGATATTCTTTAGAGGAATCCATCAAGAGTTGTTTGAGTGGTTGGATCGATTAGCTGATACGCAGTCCAAGATCAGATCTAGACCTCCTGGGGTTTGGACATCAGCACTCAGAAGGTTAAAAGAGTCGACAACGTTGTATCTAGGGAAATAGATAACTATTTTGATAGTCCCATTGGAGGGTATATCAACAAGTTTGTTGTTGACATAGTAGAATCGTATAGCCAAGCCGAGAGATACTTTTTCAAATGACCCAGAGGAAAATTTCTTCACTTTCTGAAGCTGAGAATCAAGATGTTGTTGCATGAAAAGAAGGTCTTGAAAATACAGTAGATCGGGTGGATTTGAAAAGGCTAATGTTCAAGAACTCAGACAACAACAATGACGCATAAGCGGGACATACGCACAGTGGTAGAGTATTTCTAGGGGTTCACCTTGAGAACCTTTTTAAGAAAAAATACGAGGAAGAGGGTTTCTACAGTGGAGAAGAGGCAAATCTGACAGATGAAGAGCATTCAGAACCCACTAGAGCAGAAGAAGGGGAAGCTGAAGAACTTCGCCAAAACAAGCTAGAAACCTCAGGAACTGCACAAAACACTTAAGTAAGTACTATTAACCCTCTTGTTGCCTCAATAGTGTTAAGTAATCATAATAGTTAGAATCATCAAAGTCCACAGAGTAATATTACTAGCAGTTCAGCATCTACTCAGACAGGAAACCTAGGCAACTTCATGGCAGATGAGATGAGGCTCCCTATCTTTAGAGGAGATGGATTTGAAGATATTTATCAACGCTATTTCCTATGTGAGACCATATGGAACATTAACAACATTACCAACGAAGTTGTTAAAAGAAACCAGTTTAGCACTACACTGAGAGACCACGCGTTGAGTTGGTACATGAAGCTTGTCCAAGAAATTATGCAGCCTAAGCCATTGAATGAGATCAAGAACATGTTGATTGTAGAGTTTACGAAACCTAAGTCAGAGTCCTAATGTATTACAGAGCTAAAAGAGATCAAGAAAAAGGTAGATGAACCTGTTTGGGAGTTCGATAAGAGATTCAAGACCCTCATGGAAAGATTGACCTTTAAGATCCCGAACGAGCAGAACAAAGAATGGTTCATCACTTCTTTCTTACCACATATCAGAGTCCCCCTGATGCAACAAAATATTTCTTCATAGGAAGAATCATTGGATATCGCCATGAAGCTTGAATCAGCCCCTATGGGAGAATCCATCTCATGTATGAATCAGATTTTGAGTAAGCTAACTAGTTTGTCTCTACAAGTCGAATACATGAAGAAGGATAAGGGGAAGGACAAAAGAGAAGATATATGGTGTGTAAGATGTAGATCAAAAGGAAATGGCAAGGAATATTTCCCTCTATTTAATGATTACTTGGCTTCTGGAGCCCCGAGCCCCTTGAAACAAGTCACCTTACCTTGGTGCAAAGTATGCAGAAATCAACATCACCCTAGTGAGTGCTAATACATGCAGAAATATGTTTAGACACCCACAAACTTGTATTGCACATTCTGTAAATCAATAGGGCATGACGATAGATATTGAATAGCTTATGATATCATGCATGAAAGATCAAGAGACATATACAAGATCCAAGGAAAATTACATCCAGAATGAAACAATGGAAAATATAACTCCCCAGGAAGAGGAAATTTCAATCCTAGCGGTGGATACAGAGGAGGAGGAGGAATGGGATGAGGCCGAGGAAAAATAATCTATTACAACTGTGCACAACTAGGATATCTAGCAAGGGACTGTCAGAACCCTTGTACCACCTACAGTTATTGCAACTCTTTCGAGCATATCATTGAGGACTATTGAAAAGTCAACAAGAAATGTGTGTCTAATTTATTTTTCCCTTAAATAAATTGGACAATAAATATTAATCTATTATCTCATTTATAACTGAGTGAGTTGGAGTTGTGACAAAATTATAAGTGTAGTTATGTGATTTGTAAAGTAGTTTCACTCAGTTAAGTGAGTTAAGCCCAATTTTACTACTTGTAACTAAACTTGCACTAGTGAAAGTTCATTGAATTAATTACTAATTAATTCACAATCAGTGATCTCACATGCAACTGAATATTTACCACTGTTAACTGCATGCATGTCAGATCCAGTGGAGACCCAATTGAGATAACAGGTGAAAGGGACAATTTGGCTATAATTTGTGATTTGAGTGAAGTGCACTCATGCAATCACACATGCAGTGGATATGCTCATGAGCATGTGTAGGCTAGGTAATTTGAATTCATTGTGAGAATTCTAATTGCAGGGATTGTGCAGAGGAGGCGGGTTGTCTAGACATAGAGAATTGGCACATGCATTTGGTAAGTTTTTGTATGACAGTGTGAGACAACTGTATTGTACTGAGAGCTCTTGGATTATATTTTTGTATGATATTGTTTCATGGTCCATGATATACATAATATATGATAGTGGGGTTTTTAGCTTTACATTTTCCCTGTAAAACTTCTGTGTTATGTGTTCTTGATATATCACTTTGTGATCGTGGTTTAAATTTCCACAAGAATATTAGTAGAAGCAATTCTATATTTAACAGTGGAATATAATTGTTAGATCAGGAGAATCGTAGGAAATACATTAATTGTATTGAAATTTATACATGGTATCAGAGTCACGGAGCTACGGAAGTGAGGTGAAAAAATTGTAGTATTTTCGCAGGTCCCATCTCTGACAGGGTGTGATGGCATAGTACTAAAAACTTCGTGCATTTCTGAGAGAAGAAATTCTCGCACCCTACTCAAAGGAGAGGTGATAAATTCCTTAGGATTCTCGTAGGCTGCTCAAAGGAGAGGTGTGAACCTCCCTCACCCCACAGTGCATTACAGTGTGAACTCTCTCATAATGTTCGCAGGCTATACGCAGGTGAGGTGTGAACTTCCCTCGGGCTAGTAACTGGTCAGGTGCGAACCTCCCACGACAGGAAGGATTGTAGCAGTTGAGTTTGTGGTTGAATAAAATTCGAATTTGTAGGACTTTTTTGGTGCTACAGTTGATTCAAGAGTGAAATGGCTTTCAATGGCTTGAGGTTGGAGTATGCACTTAAGGGCAGCTCGAACTACATTGCTTGGAAGTACAGGATGGAGAAAATACTCGAAGACAATGGATTGAAGGAATTCATTGATAGAGATGCTCCTAAGCCAGTTGCTACAGACACTGCAAATATTGATGCATGGAAAAAGAAAGTGGCTAAGGCGAGGAGGATTCTATTGGAGGGAGTACGAGACCACATTGTCTCAAATCTCCATGGGATAACCACACCACATGCAATGTGGAAGGTTTTGATAGATCTGTTCCAAAACAACAATGACCATAGGAAATTGGTGCTTAAAGATAAACTCAGGAAGATCCAGATGGAGAAGGGAGACTCCATTCCAAAATATCTCACGAAGTTTGTCCAATGTCAGGATGATCTTGTAAGTGTGGGAATAATAGTCATTACTGATGATTTGGTGATATTGGCTCTCCTAGGAATTCCCAAGAATTGGCACAGTTATCAACTCTGTCAGTGGAAGGGAGAAATTGCCAGATTGGTAACGACTATGGTCGGATCTAGTGCAGGAGGAGTTCAGGAAAAACACCATAGATGGATCTTGATCAAAGCGTGATGATGAAGAGGATTGTGCTTTGACTGCCAAGGAAAGGAAAGGGAAAAGGAATAAATTCCATTCAAAATCTGAGTCTAAAGTCAAGAAGTTGGATTTGTCCAAAGTGAAGTGTTTTCACTATCAAGAACAAGACGGTTGTTGGAGCTGCAACTGGTGAGGCTCTTGTCTTGCAATTTGAATTTGATTTCTCTTTGATCGCGTGCATGGCTTCAAGTGCATCGGGATCGGTGTGGTATTTGGATAGTGGCGCTTCCTTCCACATGACAGGAGATAGAGAGCCTTTCAGTGACTTGGAGGAGAAAGATCTCAGAATGCATATTGAGATGGGCGACGATGGAGGGTACAGTGCGACTAGCATTGGTACCATTACCTTTTTGAGGGATTTAGGTAAACCATTTCAATTGAAAAATGTTATGCATGTTTCAAGTCTGAAAAAAAA